>JAULBO010133541.1:0-12500 GCA_032355325.1 Clypeosectus delectus
ACAGCCGTGAAAAGATATTTGGACGTACAAAAGTGATTATATGTATGCTATGTGCATGTACTTTGCATTTTTAACTCAAATTCGCTCCAAAACGACAACTTAATCCGTGATAGTATGCCTTTAATAGGGACAATAACAGGTATAGTAAAAATGTACTTCTGATGTTGTATAATCTACAGATATACTGTAAATAATTAAATTAATGCTAACAAAATATTTATGCAAAACATGCTATGCACATACTATCGTATTTTATTGATTCGCTTCTACTGAGTGGATGTGTAAACAACATGGATGAAAGCATGATCGGTCGCATTTAATTTGTGTCGCGTTTAAGTCTAAAATATAGGTGTCGCATTAAACTATAGTCCCTATGATTTACAGTCTGATTCTATAGAATGCCCTATGGAATGGCTTAAATAACGCAAATCCAAAAATCTGAATATTCTTCTCGTTTCTTTCCCGTCTGCTCTAATTTAGTACACCATGATGATATTTATCTTACATTTAATTTTATCATATGTTAAATACCGTGATGGTCTATTGTTACATTGTATTAATCGTTGCCACGCATTCATGTTCTTCTTTGTTTTCCTTCCAGACATTTGTGGTTATTTCCAAACGGATTACCAAGAAGTACATTTACCGGTTTTCTGCGACGAGGTCTTTCTTCGTTTTCACCCCATGGAATCCATTGAGGAGGTTGTCGATCTACATAGCAACCAACCAGTTCTTCGATTATTTCGTTATTTTGACGATCCTCACAAACTGTGTCTTTCTGGCAATTCCAGACATGTCATTCACGGAAACCGCAGAGTAAGTGTGCCTTTAATTCGAAACATGTGACTTAAAGTGCGTACGGCAGTGCTCGTATTTACCATAAATAGGGAGTGTAAGTAGACACGAGATTGTCCGAGATTCATTCAAAATTCGGTGATATAAACCGGTCAACCACGCTTTAATGTTTACAAAATGTGGTCTACAGATATTTTCGCTTTGATAAGCAATACTAGTAATCTAATGCAATAGCTCCGATTATGTGTCACCGGAAGCCTTTCAACGGAAATGGTTTCTAGACGAGACTTACACTCCCTATACGAGCTTCCGACTCGTAAATACCATTCAAGGCACGTTCCTAGTGGTATTTACTACTCGTCAACTCGTCACTAAAATAGCACGATGATAAGTCCGACTTCACGACCTTGGCATTGTCAATGAACTTGCGTAATCATTACGGTAATGTAGGAAAACAGAAAACATTCACTTTTAACATGTTAAAGCAAATTAAAACTGTGTAATTTGAATAGAGCATCTTTTGGGAAGTACATGTACTAGTATTTTGGAAGTGGCTTTTGGGGTGGTGGCAGACGTCCCAGTTTATGAGTACCGAATGCAAACAGGTAGTAACTACCACTTGTAACTGGTAAATACCAAACTTCCCAGCACTACCGGACGCAGCCTTAGTGCATACTCCCGCGCACAATGCCTGGCATAATGCAATTACTGCTTTAATTGTGGGTGTTACCACCTCCGCTATGTCAATATCAACAGGCAATTACCCGCATTAGAGTGCGACAAGTGATTTATTAAATATAATATTATTACAATATTTTTTTTTCCCAACTTGATATGAATGGATATATTGTGTTACCCTAATTATTTTTCTTAGTTTGTTTAGTTAGCTTCGAGGTGATTATTCTGGGGGGATATTATTTTATTAAATTATTAATCATCGGTCCTTTAAAAAAAATAGAGAAACCGCTTTGAGTAATTCTCAATGATGAAAATTATTTTGCAGTGGGCATCTGCTTATTCCGGTTTTCAAACTTGATATAGCTCCAATATATACAACACAAACTTTGATATAAGAGTTCAATCTTGCTCGTAGTGCATGCTAGCCATTCCCATCAATTATCAGATCAAACTTTACTCGTAATTTACTTGTAGTGGATAAAATTATCCTGCTGTGAAATACCACTTGCCCCTATTCATAATTGCTTATTACCGTGGTAATAACGTGTACTTATGCACCCAATTGCTTAATAATACTAAATTAATTTACAAATAATCATCTGAATGAATTGGTTAGAAATGCCCTGCATTGTTTTCCCATGGAAATCGTGCATCGTTAGTTTGACTAGAGATAGGCTTGGTCTCCAGGGGCAACCAGGACAGCATGCTTCTATGGTTGTGAAGATTGCAGGAAGTCTGCAGTACTGCCATTCGGGTGACCTCGAGTCATCGTACAGGATGTCTCGGGGTCCCCGAGGTTACTAAACTTTTTTTAGCACACTTCCATGCTCAACTCGACGTTTTGTTCACAAATCCCCATAAATATAATATTTCAGTCTGAGCATGAAATCGTACTCATAATGTTTCATAACCTCTGACCCGGGTGTGTAGACATAGCTACCATATTGCAGCCATATGACGTCACAAGAATAGTTCAGTCTCTGATTGGTCTGATTGCCATATAATTAAACATGTTATCGAGTTCAAGTGTCGTATTATTCAATTACTATAGAATAGACAATCCGAGTGTAAACTGACCCAACAAAGCCATAGTAAATCTATTTTTAACATTCAAAGTAGTGTACGTTTTCCCAAGTGTTCAGGACCTCTCGGAAAATGCCAATATTTTTGTAATGTCAGCCATGGAAGCATGGTCGAGTGTTGTTGTAGTTCGCGGAAACACCCGAGATGTGTCGATTGCGTGTACTGTGTCACTCCTTCCTCAGGCTGACATCAATCTGGGAACATTTCAACGAAAATTACTGTTTAACCAAAAGGACAATCAGTATAGCAGTCAGAAGAACGTTTGACTTCAGAGCAAAAAGGGCCCGGTTTCAAATTCTGACATCAATGTTCGCGGACGTTAACTTTCCGATGCGATGATGATAGAATGCGCGTGGCTCTAAGACCCAAACATGATAGGATGCAATGTATGTACTGTGGCAGTGCAGTTTTCATCCTTGGCTTGTTTGAGTGCCATTTGGTGCTGGCATGTTTGCTGCAACATTCTGTGCTACAGATGTTGTACTTTTCCTTCTGTCCTTAGTTGACAAGCCATGGTATATGTGCAAAAACTCAAACTTAATCAATTTGCAAATATTTGTTTGCATAGATGGATGTAATTTTAGTTGATATTTAACATAATGTTTATTGTATGTTCTAAAGTAAAAAACAAAAATAAAGGAGCCTTAAAAAGTTGATTAGATTTATTAAAAAATAGTTAAACATAGCAATAACAAAACTCAATCTTTTGATTGCGTACCACATTAAGATTTCACACATTATAATTATTTTACTACTAATGACATACTCGTCGCGTATGGGTGAAAGATTCTCGCTGCGACGTTGTTAAGCAACAATTCACTCACTCACTAATGACATACTAGTACTGTAAAGTAAAACACATTGAAGTATTTAAAAAAAGTAATCATTTCCTTTTATATAATTTGCTGGGCGGCCATGAATTGTGTACAGAAATGATTGTTGTGTTTTTTGTGAAGAAAATCCACTTCCAGGATCACAATTCAAATATTATATGGATTGTTTTCCGACTAGTATTCTATTCAAGGAACAGACCACATCCTATTTGTACATAAATAAATACAAGATAAATATCCATATATTCTTACTGTTTTAACCGTAAATATATGTATACTGGTAATGTGTTTATGCTATTCCTCTATGTATATACCAGCAGGAAATTTTGCATTCTTTCATAATGTTTCTTGAATTTTTTAGAAATTACGTACAAAACATAATTTTTCTTTCTGTTTATTTCACAGATATGTGTTCTTAGGGATATACTTATTAGAAATGGTTATCAAGTTAATCGCTCGAGGGTTCTTCATCAACAAGCACACGTATCTGAGAGATCCGTGGAATTGGTTGGACTTCGTCGTCATAGTTTCAGCGTGAGTGGCAACCAACTATATATTTCCCCGCCCTGTGCGTCTTATTGATCCTTTTAGTACAAGCTGGTTTATTCATTATTGATCATCATTGCCATGATAACGTTAACAGGTGATACAACTAGTTAAATGTCAGGTTGCTTATTAGGATAAATACAATTATAATTTTAAATAATCAATATTCGAGGGTTTCTCCAAATTGGCCTGAAAGAAAGTGTTTTATTTGAAGAATTAATAGTTTTGGATGAGTTACGGTTAACATGGTGCATGTAAAATATCTACCATGTGTAGTTTTTCTTTTGTAGTTACTATTTAAAATTGTAGACATTTCTTTTCTTTAAAAATTGTAAACAATGAGCTATATTGTTGTCTTTAAATATTTATGCTATCGGGTATTAGGAAATAAGAATGTAATATGCATTCAATTTCATTGTTCGAATTACTAGGGGATCCGGGGGTCATTTCAAACTGTGCAATGTTAAAGGTATCTGTGTGACCCGCTGAACATGATAGATTTGACCACCTTTAACATTGGGCCTATGGAGAATGACCCCCTTATTATTTTCTTTATTTCGAACACTGATATTTTCATAAAAATAACTACGGTACAAGTCTTTTATGAATAATTCATGTCCTATATTTCTATGCACACATTATTTATCTCCTAGGTGTACCACCGTTCTACTCCAAACTTTTGGTCTTTCCGAGTTGGGAAATCTTCAAGGACTTCGGACATTCAGAGTATTCCGAGCATTAAAAACGGTGTCCATTGTGCCAGGTGAGTTCAGAGGTCACACTGCATTTATTTATTTTTGGATGGGGTGCTATTTATATATATACATATACATTTTGCAAGCACAAGCAGTCATATGCACATTCACATATATGCATACACGACATACAAGCCGTGATATGAGCACGTTCTTGAAAGCGGCTTTAAACCCCAATTAACAACACCCGAATCCTGCATCTATCAAGTACATCCAGGAGATGGATGTTGGTGAAAATCACATTGATATCAGTAATAGTTGTAGTCAAAGAGATGTACCTTGTCTAAAACCACTCTACACATTCCTGGTCAACAATTTAAATGTGTACTTCATTACCATAATGTTTCATTCCACATTGCATTACGGTATTAATTTTTAATTTTAATTTCCTTTTAATTTCCAGGTTTGAAGACAATAGTTGGGGCCCTACTTCGTGCTTTCAAGATGTTAATAGAAGTGATAATGTTGACGATGTTTTGTTTAATGGTGTTTGCGTTGTTTGCTCTGCAAGTCTACATGGGAGGACTACGACAGAAATGTGTGCTAAACTTTAATATGAGTGTTTCGGATTCTTTGTTTGTCACGTACTACGATGAACACATACGAAATGACAGTAAGTATGTTGTTTACTTTATTAATTTCAGAGTCACTGTAACTTCTTTTAATTTATTGATACATTTTATTGCCGAAATATTGACAGTTACTTTTAAGATGTTTAAAAAAAAGAAAAGAATTTAGAGTAAAGAAATATACCGTACCAACATTTCATCATGTTACGCATTGAATTCAAATACAAATTTATTCGTTTTTTTCTCGGGCACACTGGTACAAAAGTTGCATAGAATAAATATATTATTATTTTCTTCTCAGCGAACTGGTTCCAGGACTCGGATGGTAACTACCAACTATGTGGCAACATCACTGGATCAGGGTAGGTAACTCCCGGCTGTCGTCCTTTACTCCAAAGCGCAGACAATCACGCTGAAACACTTGACATCAATTAAACACTGATACTAGTATATCTTAAACACTGATGCCACTGAAACACTAATATTACTGGAACACTGATCACTTTAAATGACACAAACAAAAAATATCTTAATACCGGTAGCCCATTTACCATTAAAAGTAAATACAATAACTATAAAAATAAGCATTAAAACGTGTAGGAACATCTTATCTCACACATGGCTACATATACTACAGAATCTTGCATAATTGCACAAATCCATAAACCATCATTGGCTGTCAAGGTATTCTTTGGTGTACAGTACCGTAAAGTAAATCACGCATCCTTACAGCTACCCGTATACTCCTAGCCATGACTATCGTTATTAGACCAACTCTAGAAAATAATTAGTAATAATTTGGTACCGTATTTCAATCCATGTAACATTTATGAGAATCTCGGTCTCCAATAAAGCTGTCATGAATATTTAATGTTTCTGATGAGATTATGCTACCTATAACTCAACAAGGATGTATTCCATGTCATGATGAAAGACTTTGAGAAAGCAATGATTAATGAATGTCAACACTGCGTCTGCATTGGGGGTGGATTATATACAGTATTAATGATGCACTGACAATTTACCTACATTCAGAGTCTGTATGATGAACCTCTGCACCTTGACATTTACACCACAATTTTGTGTTGTGGGCTTCAATATTAAGGTTACTAGTATATCGTAAATTCAGTAGATAATAATATTTAACGGTATCTTGGAATTTCGGTTTTGTATTTGGGATGCGAGAAAGTGCAGTGGTTGGTCGATTAGCTTTGCGGATAATGAGCAATTCGTTAGAGTGTTATGCTAATTAAAATGTTATGGTTCATTGGATAATGCGCAAATACACATAATTATCATCATATTAAGACATTCTATACATGTTTGTACGGTATGTATTGAACAGTTAAGCTGGTATAGGGGTTTTCTCACATTGTCTGCGACTTACAAACTTACAAATATTCTGTCTAGAGCGTGATTCTGAAATTCTTGAGGAAACTTTTTTAAATGCAAAGAAATTAAAAATATATTTTTTAAATATTGATAAATAAAATATAAATATATTATTTTATTTTAATAAAATATTCACATATTCACAATGCATATTATTTATGTTAATGTAACAGAACTACATTATTTGTTGAATAATGTTCAAGTATATTTTGGAATAATAAAATACTTCATAATTATATTATGACACTGATAATGTATTTTTTAAAATTTATTTATGTTTTAAATGAAATTCATAGCTAGTTATTTACCTATAAGTAACTTTTCGAAATTACCTATTAGTATTTCTACATGGCTACAGTCTTGGTATGTTTGGAGAAGAGAAGACATTTTTTTTAACAAATTACGTTTTGCAGGCATTGAAATAAAATAGGGCTAAAGAGACCACAGGAGAGAATATACCCTATTTTCATCTGTCGTCGCATGTCAAATGGCCATTGTTGTGAAATGCGGTCTACATTCAATGTCTGCTTTCTCAATGTATAGAAATACCTAGCCATATCTCAGTATGACAATGGTCACAGACAGGCTCGATACAAAAAGTCAAACCCAGACGTAAAATATAGGAACGTGCTGTGACATCACCTAGCACTAATATAGTCAGCTGTGATATATGAAGAAAGTGCAGACCAATGGCAATGCAGACTAATGTAGACCAATGCAGACAAATGCAGACTAAGCAGACCAATGTGAACCACCAGTATTTGTGGACAATACTGGCTCTATTCTTCCTCGTTTATTAATTGAAAATATCTCTCCGGTAATTAGATCAAAATGTCAAAGACCGTCAGTGTCAAGACTACGATAATTATGTTATACGATGTGTGTCATATTGGGGTGAAATATTGTGTATTGGTTTATTTTCGATTGAAGTATATTTAATGTACGTGTACGATTATATTTGACGTACGTATATTGTTATTGCGTAAATTATGATTACTATTATGGAAGTTAATTGCACTATTATCTTCTGAGAAATGTAAGCATAATGAATTGTTGTAGTGGCTGTCCTACCAACTATACTTGTCTTCCCGATATTGGTGAGAATCCTAACTTCGGCTACACCAACTTTGACCACTTCGGCTGGGCCATGCTTAACGCCTTCCAACTCATCACACTGGACTTCTGGGAGGATACCTACGATAAGGTGTGTCTAATTATGCTAATTATGTACCTATGCGGATACCTACGACAAGATTTGTCTAATTACTAGTATGCTAATTATGTACCTGGGCGGATAGCTACGACAAGATTTGTCTATTATGCTATTTATGTACCTGGGCGGATACATACAATAAGGTGTGTCTAATTATGCTAATTATGTACATGGGCGGATATTTATTTTGTATATAGCAAATTATTACGTTATAATGACACTTGTCGGATTATTACAATATTATGGCTCCTCCATAGAAAAGTTGGTTATGTAGCAAAGAAGTGGACAAACTGCCCTTTCAAATTAATAATACCGGTAATAATAATAATAATAATACTGTTTATTTTATATAGCACCTAATTTCCAGCTATTGCTGCTCACTGGGGTTCACTTTCCATCTCAACTCCCTGGAGAGTATACACGTTCATACAGTAACCATCAGCCTTGGTTCATCCCCTAGTTGTCGCAGATTGCCACCCCACATTAAGCAAGCCCTCAATAACCACGTTTGAACAGCCACACATGTTCTTCGACACAATTTTCTCTGGTTCCAGGTGATCCGAGCCAGCGGTCCGTGGAATCTGGTATTCTTCATAATGGTAGTGTTCTTCGGATCCTTCTACCTGATTAACCTGATGCTGGCCGTGGTGGCCATGTCGTACGAGATGGAGGCGGTCAGAGCGGGGAAGGTGAGAACACATCATTGGAACACATCATTGGAACACATCATTGGAACACATCATTGGAACACATCATTGGAACATATAATTAGAACACATAATTGGAACACATCATTGGAACACATAATTGGAACACATCATTGGAACATATAATTAGAACACATAATTGGAACACATCATTGGAACACATCATCATAACACATAATTAATACAAATGGTTAAACAAAATTTTACAACATATTGTTAGAACACATTGTTTTAACACATCATTAGGACAAAAGCTTGGAACACATATAATTAGGCAAGTGTGATTAGAACAGTGTCATTTTTAGAAAACATTATTGGAACACATTGTTAGAAAACATAATTGGAACACATTTAGAAAACATTCCTATGACATACATGTAGTTGGAACATATTGTTGGAACACATAATTAGAACACATCATTGGAACACATGGTTAGAACACATTGTTTTAACACATAATTAGAACATCTCTTTTAATTTGCTGGAACTGAGGACATTTACCCGTCACTTTTGGAAATGTAGCAGCATGTGTCTTGTATGTGTTAATGGTGTGTTTTTATGCATGATGAAAATTAAATTAGAAGCCCTTAGTGATTTTTTTTTCTTTTTCGTAGCTACATGTATGGAATTGGTTTAGATTGAAGTTGTTCTTTTTATTTTGGGTTTCACACCTGGGAAGTTATCCAGGTGTGGTTGTGATTCAGTGACTATTTTTCATTTTATAAGTTCATTTTGTGAAATAACTGTTTGCCTGAAGCTGCATGTCAGTCGATAGGACATTTTGATGCATCTGCCATGTAGCATTTTGTTCTTCGCATGTCACAGTATTTTTTTTTGGCTTGAACGTTTATTTTAGAGTTACTCCCCCCTGTGACATTCAAGCAATGAGTTGAAATGGGAGTCATAGATCGAAAACAGATGTGTAGGTTCTGTCTTAACATTCGCAGGAGAGAGAAAGGGAACGAGCGAGCCAAAAGAAAAAGAGTAACCCGATATACGATTTGGCAAAATTGACGGTGGTTAGCAAGAAATTAAAAGCGGACGATGCCAAGAAAGACGGAGAAAAGAAAAAAGCTGGTTGGGAAAAAGTCTCTGGAGCTGCGCCAGTATTGAAACAGTTGACGGAACAAAAAACGCGAGTACCTATCAACCCGAACAAACCGTTCTTGAAAAAGCCTAGCAAGGACAGCGGCTACTCTTCCCGGAGCCAGTCGAGTAACAAGTCCTTGACCAATAAGATCTTTAAGCACCAGGACAGTCGAGAGCGGTTGAAGAATCCCGAAGACGCGGAGACGGATAGTGAGGCTAGCGGTAGTCTGAACTATGCGTTCAAGGACAGCAAGCTATCAAAAGTTCTGGTTAAACAGAACAGCCGCGGAACTGTAAGTAGATCGGACCTCGTGGGCCAAACGCTGCACTGCTGACTAATTACTAACCAACTGTAACACGTAACCAACTGTAACAACTGTAACAATGTAACCAACGTTTTCTCCTCACATGTTAATCGTAGCCTGCAATCATGCCATGTCCATCGGTTCTTTTGATGCCTGAAATATAGATCATCCCATTGTAATGATGTCTCATCTCAATGACGTCCCATTTTAATGACGTCCCATCATTATGGCGTCCCATCTTAATGACATCCCTTCTTAGTGACATTCCATCATTATGACATCCCATCTTAATGACGTCCCGTGCATGTCCCACCAAGCATGTCCTTTAACCCTAAACATTGCATGAAGCATGAATACATGTCTATCTGAAACCTCACTCACATAGAAATATAGCTAAGACTAGATATGTATTACACCTCGCAAATTCATTTGAAATGTTAGTTTACTTTCAACGGTAACATGAATGTTCTGACTTGAATGTTCCGACTTAATTGATGATATGTATTACACCTCGCAAATTCATTTGAAATGTTAGTTTACTTTCAACGGTAACATGAATATTCCGACTTGAATGTTCCGACTTAATTGATGGCTTGTCAGTTTATGGCATCAAGGGGGAGTTAAGCCGACACTACTTTCACTACATATTACTAAGTAGTACTATGGACTTGGAGGGTGTAGTGTTACGTAGGAAAAGCAACAGTGTGGTAGTAAGCGGATGTACACATGACCGAAGCGTCTGCCGTTCAGATGAACCACAGTATTGTAGGTAAAATTAGCACGGTGTACGGTGTACGATGTTGGCTGAACACACGCCTGGCGAACATGTTGTGGTAAAGCTGTGAGCAAGAGAGGCTGGTACTGAGGTATAAAGGCAGATAACTACCTACGGTGGAAGTGCAGATAGTGAATCCTATCATGATGGCGTGTCAGAAAGGTAGCTTCCTATAACATTGATGCTATGTCGTCCCCTGGGTATAGGCTGCAACCCAGGACCTCTGGCTAAAAAATAATTTGATGACCTACCACAATGCTACTGCCATGCTACCAACATCCTACCACCCACCCCTACCACCCGACGACTTTAACTTCCAGTGCTCATAATGGCAGAACTTCTGTCTCCCACATTCAATAGACACAAAACTGCATTACAGGTGAACAGTTTCCCCACAGGGATAACTCTTTTTCTCGTAGTGGTCAGAAATGCTGACTAATTTGTATTTTATTTTTAACTGTTATTTAAATACAGACATAGAATAAAATCACTCTCATTGTGAATATCAAATGTATTTATAAATTTTACTAATAATTCAATTCTACCGTTTAATCGTTTATCACAAAGTCATGATATTACTAAATGAGACCTTTATACACATTTACAGGAGATTGTGAAAGTAAGTAGAATCTGCTGTGTTTCCACTGCACAAATAAATTAAAATGACCACTTCCATCGTTTCTTCATTTGTTTCTGCATAGTATTAGTAATCACTGTTAGACTTCTAGCACTAATTATCTGAAGTAATTCTGTAGCACTAGGGTAGCACGTGTTAATTATCTCGCGTGAGATGTATCTATATAATCTCCTGAGTGCTTGCAATCTCCACTGGAGTTCCCTTCCGATGTCCAGTCTCCGCAGTGTCCGGTCTGTGCAGTGTCCGGTCTGTGCAGTCTCCGGTCTGTGCAGTCTCCGGTCTGTGCAGTCTGCGGTCTGTGCAGTCTCCGGTCTGTGCAGTGTCCGGTCTGTGCAGTGTCCGGTCTGTGCAGTCTGCGGTCTGTGCAGTCTCCGCAGTGTCCGGTCTGTGCAGTCTGCGGTCTGTGCATGATGTGATGGATGCATTATGTGATTGTGTTCTCATGACGACTACTGTCATAATTTTCTAATGCATGATAACTTTATGATGTTATACACATGTGTGCAATGTGGCTGTTACAATTACTGTTACTACTACTACTACTACTACTACTACTACTGATGCTGCTACTACTACTACTACTACTCCTCCTACTACTATAACTTTACTACTACTACTACAACTACTATTACGACTACTATAACTTTACTACTTACCAGGGGTCGAAATAAAGAAAATAATAAGGGGGGTCATTCTCCATAGAGGCCCAATGTTAAAGGTGGTCAAATCTATAATTTTCAGGGGGTCACACAGATACCTTTAACATTGCAGAGTTTCAAATGATACCCAGAGCCCCTTTAATTCGAACACTGCTACTACTACTACTACTACTACTACTATTACTACTACTACTACTACTATTACTACTACTACTACAGTTAAACTACTACTACTACTACTACTACTACTGCAGTTGCTACTTCGATTACTACTACTACTATTATGACAACTATTACTACTGTTTTAAGTTTCCTGTTGCTTATAGTATAGTGCACTATTGTATACTAATATATAGAAATGTCTTTATCATGCTGTTGGCTTGAAGAGATTATTGTTTTGTGGAAATATTTGTCATGTATTTGAATAATGCATACATATAGAATACACAATAGAATAGTGGTTT
>JAULBO010133652.1:6070-16694 GCA_032355325.1 Clypeosectus delectus
TTTAATATTATCAATGCCAATACGCACATTTCAAATCATTGTATTTTACAACAATGGATAATTTTTCATATGGTTGTTTAGGTTAGTTTGTTTCTCCCACTTTGAAATTGAAGTATTTCAATGAACCGACTTAAATATTAAAGTCTGCTGATCCAAATGAAAATTCAATTCTGATCGTCGACATAAAGGACCAGAAACAGTTGAAATCCTGCATCCGTTATCAATGAATATAGGGAGCTACATTTCTGATGCTATCTTGATATGTTGCACTGTCTGTAAGGTCGCAGTGCAGTTATCATCCTTGGCTCGTCAGTGCCAGCCGCTGGTCACAGGTTTACTGCAACATTCTGCCCTACAGATGTCACGTGTTGCACTGTCTGTAAGGTCGCAGTGCAGTTATCATCCTTGGCTCGTCAGTGCCAGCCGGTGGTCGCAGGTTTACTGCAACATTCTGCCCTACAGATGTCACGTGTTTGCTCCTGCCTAAACTGACAAGCCGTGATACAACTGTAAAACAAATCTTGAAAGTGGCTCCAAACTCAAGTATGAATAAAATCTCTAGAATATGAATGTGAGAAGATAATTTTCTTCAATTTGAATATTTTTTCTTTCTTTTCAGCTGGGTGCCTCGCCTATCCAAGCCAGCACAGGACTTTTACTAGTGATGGTGATGACCCACATAGTTTTACACGTAGCAAACCATCAACATTTATTGCCATCATTCCTACATATTGTATAGCGCTGCTAATGTGACGGAGCCAATTTTTAGTATCCAGGATTGCATGGAAATTGTATTCTATAAGTCATTCAAGCTAAACATTTGTTGCAACCTTAATTAAAAAAATATTCATATTAGCAATTTTCAATAAATGTACCTTACACTCTACCTACTGGATTTTGTCGCAAATGGCATCTCCAGTTACCTGCAGCAGGGACAGAGTTAAAAACATTTTGGAAATTAAAACATTATTTAAGGTCGCAAGATACTAATAGTTCCTTTGAAACTTCTATCCTTCCATGCATTTAACTTGGCAAGTTCCCAGCATCAATTTAAAAAATACAGAATTACGGTAAACTATATTACCCTGCCCAAATTAATGATTTGCATAAAATAAATGTTTAGGTTAAACCAAATTGATGTATACATGTAATTGTTGTGGCCTGTGTCAAATATTATTATTATTATATATATTTTTTTTATACAATAAGACACATTGTAGTATACCATTAGTATTGGCCAGTTTCTAATGCTAGGTTTGTGTTGCATGGTAACCAGACATGTACTAGTATGTAATCTCAATGTGTATTCAACACCCTTCAGGGATCCAGAATCCTTGGGAGGGTTCAGCCTCCAGCAGTTTACTTTGAAGAACATTATCTCAAAGTTGTCATTGGTCTCAAAACAATCTCTTTTTTTAAAAATTTCTTTACCAGTAGTTAAATATTGGAAACAATACAGGTAAAATTGATTGCTGGTTTTTGTTGTTTTATGTTTTTAACATGAACAATTCATGAACATTCCATATAGAGTCAATATATGTATTTTAATAGAATGGTATTGAACATTCTGAGATCACTTCCAATGTAACTGATGGCTCGATGTTTGGCATTGTCCGTATTAAAACAGTCTTAGTGTCGCTATTCTGTCACCCAAAGAGGTTAAAAGATGGTAGTTGCTGCTCCGCTGCTTGGTGCTCATCATTAAAAGGGGTAAAGCAAGGACTGGTTGGCTCGGAGTCGGTATAATGTGTCTGAGTGAAATATCCATGTTCAAACTGCGGCATGATATTCCAGTGAACTAGCACAATAAAGACATTTGCAGACATGTGCACATCCATACATGCATAAATTACATACAAGCTGTGGCATGAATATGTGCTTGAAAGTGACTTTCAACCCTAATAAAACAACGCTATTCTGTAGCTGAAGCACCAACATTTCTGTGTTTCAAAAAGACTGTACAAATGCATACATTATTTTGTATATAATTAATTATGATCCATTTGTATACATGTACTTCTCAATCAACTTCATAAATCATGTATTTGAATACCAGCATAGTTTACATACGTATGCTTTGAATAATAGATGATTCATATTATTAAATTAGACTGTAATAATATACATTGAACCATGAGACACCATTTAGTCACGTTTCATTGTAAATTTACATCAATTGATTTCAATGTTGCATTAAATACATTTAGATATCGTGCAGTTGTTTAAAATTTATGTTCATCTTGTGAGTTCAATGTCTTGCAATCATTGTTAATTAATTATATTTCAAAAAGATATACTAGTAGTAGTTTCATGAGAGGATGAGAGGATTTAATTTCAACATTTCTTCTTTGTATAAAGTTGTCCTCGACACTGGTAGCTATAATCAAATCTATAGGGGCCCTTTATATTATTGCAAGGATGAAAAGTAAATTTGATGAAACCAATTTAATTTTATTATCATGATATAACTTAAACTACATATTGTACATATTTATTACTAGTAATATTCAAAGAATTTATCATATTTTTATGGAAATATGATTTTACATACATTTTGTAATAAAATAATATTGTTCCTAATAATTGTGGTTTACTTTGTTTTATTTTGAGTCCACTGCACCGGTCCATCAAAAATACCCAAAGAAGTACGTATTCAATAGAAATACCCAAGGAAGTACATATTCATTAGAAATACCACAAGGATTCCTCAATTTTTTTTTCTCCATCTACTGATATCTGCAAATTGGCAATCGCAATACATGGTCAGTTCAAAACACTGAATGCCATATGTAGAGCTTATTAAATAATGTACGTCACTACTTAAGCCAGGACATTTATTTGGGAGAGGATATTCTGGTTATAAATTATATTTTTTAACATAATAACAAAGCTGTTACCCAATGTGATGCTTCAACATCATGGGTGATTTTAGAAAAGGTTCTAGCGTACATGATATCGGTGCAATTTGAGGATATACGTAGTGGAATAAGATTTAGCAACAACTAACAGTAGTTCTTCTCTATTTGGGACCGATTCGTACCCGTAAGTACGGTCTTTATATCAATGGGACTAATTAATACCCATGTAAGTAACGTATTTAGACCAATGGAACTGATTACTATCTGTAAGTAAGGTCTTGACATAAATGTGACCGATACATACCCGTAAGCTTGACATCAATAGGATCGAGTTATACCCTTGAGTAAGGTCTTCACATCAACGTGACCGATTCAGGCAAGTAAGTATGATCTTGACATAATGGAACCAATTCATACCCGTAAGGTCTTGCCATCAATTGGATCGATTTATGCTGGTAAGTATAAGGTCTTGACATAAATGCGACCGATTCATATACACGTAAGTATGGTCTTGACAAAAACGACGGACTCAGTAACAGATACTACGTATGCTGGTTGAACGGCTTCCGTTGTACAGCATACTAGTATTAGTATATATATATAGTAGTGAACCCCCTAGTATAAATGCTTTCTTGAGAAAAGGTACCCTTTCAATACTACTTTCAACTACAGTCATGGCACTGTTTTTGTATAACAGGAAGTTGATCAGACACGTTACAAGCGCGTTTGAGCTGTTTTAAATGGAATTAGGCGCTATACAAGATTATATTATTATTATTGTATAAACATACTCGCATCAAACCAATAGTTTAAAAGTATTATGAATACATATGCCTACCGAGTAACGTCAGAGTTGGGTCTAGTTGGATACTACGAAAGATTGGTTGGTTGCATGGTAATTGGGGTTTAAAGCCGCTTTCAAGAACGTGCTCATATCACGGCTTTGAGCATACTCAGAGTTGGGTCTAGTTGGATACTACGAAAGATTGGTTGGTTGCATGGTAATTGGGGTTTAAAGCCGCTTTCAAGAACGTGCTCATATCACGGCTTTGAGCATACTATAGTTAGTATAATAGTCCGTGCTAGGAAACACATTTAATATTCCGACACATTAGGTGACAGCAAGCTTCTAAATACATCCCGATTGCCCAGACATGTAATTATGGAGATAATTGAAAGAGTTTCCGACTTTCGCCAGCATTGTGTCGTCCCATGCAGCGTACTTTTGCAAATCTTTAATGTGACGTTCTTGGCTAAGAATATTTTTAAGTAAATTATGAATGCTGCGTGGGACGACCAAATATGCTTGCTAAACTCTTTCAATAATCTCTAAATTGCATGTCTAGGCAATCAGTAGGCATTTAGGAACTTTCTGTCACCTAAAGGGTCGAGGAGACCAATACAAGTCCTGTCCAGGTTACACGATTTCTTCTGGACAACAGCAGGCGATTATTAATCTTCTTTGTTGTCAACGATAACAATAAAGGGGTCAGTTGTTTTTAAACTAAAGAATGGTCCTATAGCTGTCTTAAATATATGCGTAAGTAAATTGGCATACCTATATAAGAACATTTTCAGTAAAGAAAGAAGTTTTGAGAATATATATACCGCTTACAAACGTTCTTAGGACTTCGAGAAAACGGGTCCAGGAGAATTATTCATGCATTGTTATTTTGTTATACATGATAATTATGATTTAAATTATACCAAAGTGACACAGTTTTAACACTATATGAATCAGTTTGTCGAGCGTGATGTTTCTGAGCATGTCCATTCGTAATTATACAAAGCTTGCGTGAACTACATATGTATATTTATTCTCAGAGTACATACGACTTATCCAAAATGGATTTCCTACATGCTTATATGTACTCACAAGACAATGGCGTGTGGTAGCTGTCGGATAATCTTATAATTATACTAAGCGCTACATGAAACATATAGTATTAGTGTCGTAGTATTTCAAATAAACGATAAATGCATTTTGACTTTAAAAAATAGACAATTTATGCAATATTAAACATGCCTAGCCTAGTTTTATTCTGTTAGGTCTGCCCTTGAATATTTGTTAATCTTAAACCAAAATATTTTCAGTTTCCTTTTGCTTTCTCCCGTGGGTTTATGATTACAGTAATCCAACAATAATTAAGAGAGTTAAACAAGGCATGATGCACGCTATGCAGAACGTGTACGGTAAATTATGTGTTTTACGTTCGTATTATTTGAACACAACTGTTACAGGGCATATACATTGCTATACTAGCTATGTCACTATGCTTATATGTTTCACTTGACTTGGTTGTTAATTAATGAAAGAACTGGTAATATATAAAGATAAGTTTTTATATATGTGATTCGGTTTGCAGTCAAGAATTATATTTTACCCGGGATGACGAAATGCGATGGTTGCTAGGTAACCGTTCCCGACCGATCAACAGGTGGACCGAGTGAAACTGTCGGTTGTTTTCTCAGCATTGTGACATCCTATTAGTTGTCAACATCTGCTAAACATGTATGAACTAGATGCATCCGATGGCCCGACGGCAACGTTTGAAATTTACAAAGCAGAAGCAGATGCTTTATTTAAGCAAGGAGACTACAGAAAATCTATCGACGGCTACACAACGGTAACGTGTATTTCTAGACTGTGATTACGTACGTGACGTAGACGTCGCTAAAATACTCGGCAGATGCCCGTGGATCGTGCTAGCACGTGGTATCTGTTGTTGACCAATCTAACATTAATTAATTAAAATACATATTCTTTATAATCTACTATATTATACATCGACATGCTGCAGACTTTAATAGTAATGAAGTGTCCCGGCCGGAATAGTAATTATGCTTATTATTATCTAGTAGATCAATACTTATAATTACCAATGGCAAGTTTTTTTTAATTCGGATTAGATATCATCATACATAATACTGTAGTTCATCAAGTTCCTAAACGTAATACCCACGAAGACATTCAATCAATTCGGCGTATGTTAAGTTATGTTAACACGTCTGTTCTCAGAATATCGTACGTTGCCTGTTTCCGCCCACTCTCTATAACTGTTCCCATGGATGCTGCTGATGTTGGTATTTGTATTTAGAAAGTATCGGTTGTTCATATGTTGAATGCACATGTATGTAGATTAAAGATTGTTCATGCATTCCTTTCAAGGCTTTAGAAATACAACATGGAGATAAAAGCTGCCTGGTCGCTCGTTCTAGATGTTACCTCCAGCTGGGAGATACCACCAAGGCATTGGAGGATGCGGAGGCCTCCCTTAAAGAGGAGAAGACTTACCATAAGGTATCATCTATGACAACTTACCAAAACCATATTGGCATTAGTTCAATAAGTACCATTTATTATGTCAACTATTTCATAGTAAATTACTATAGATTCTATAGCTTATAATATTATCGGAAGTTATATGCTGTTACTGTACCATGTACTAAGTTTAGGGTCATGATGTACATACACTTACTTTATTATACTGCTGTATAATTTCTGTCAGTGCCTACTAGTGTCTTCAGGTTTCCAGTGTCTTCTACCTTCCACTGTCTTCTGTCTGTCCGTGTCTTCTACCGTCCACTGTCTACTGTCTGTCAATGTATTCTACCTTCCAGTGTCTAGTGTCTTCTTTGTGTCAATGTCTTCTACCTTGCGGTGTCTAGTGTCTTCTACCTTCCAGTGTCTTCTACCTTACAACTTGTCTTGTGTTTGTCCGTGTTCTACCATTCACTGTCTAATGTCTTCTAGATGTTTCAATGTCTTCTACCTTCCAATGTCTAGTGTTTTCTTTGTGTCAATGTATTCTACCTTCCAGTGTCTAGTGTCTTCTGTCTGTCAGTGTCTTCTACCTTTCAGTGTCTTGTGTTTGTCCGTGTTCTACCGTTCACTGTCTAATGTCTTCTGTCTGTCAATATCTTCTACCTTCCAGTGTCTAGTGTCTTCTATCTGTCAGTGTCTTCTACCCTTCACTCGTCCAGTGTCTACTGTGTGACAGGTCAGTTTATTCTATCTTCCAGTGTGTTCTGTCTGTCACTGTCTTCTACCGTCCACTGTCTCCTGTCTGTCAATGTATTCTACCTTCCAGTGTCTATATATATATAGTGTCTTCTTTGTGTCAGTGTCTTCTACCTTCCAGTGTCTTGTGTTCCGTGTTCTACCGTTCACTGTCCAATGTCTTCTGTCTGTCAATGTCTTCTACCTTCCAATGTCTAGTGTCTTCTGTCTGTCAGGGTCTTCTACCTTCCAGTGTCTTGTGTTTGTCCGTGTTCTACTGTTCACTGTCTAATGTCTTCTGTCTGTCAATGTCTTCTACCTTCCAGTGTCTTGTGTCTTCTATCTGTCAGTGTCTTCTACCCTTCACTTGTCCAGTGTCTACTGTCTGTCAGTGTATTCTATCTTCCAGTGTGTTCTGTCTGTCAGTGTCTTCTAGTTCTACCGTTCAGTGTCTACTGTCTGTCAGTGTATTCTATCTTCCAGTGTGTTCTGTCTGTCAGTGTCTTCTACCTTCCAGTGTCTAATCTTCTGTCTGTCAGCGTCTTCTGCCTTCTAGTATCAGCTGTTTGTCAGTGCGAGCTCTCAATCAACTGTCACTTTGTCTTACAGGGAATATATCAGAAAGCAGAGGCCCTATACTACAAAGGAGACTTTGAAATGGCTCTTGTTTACTATCATCGCGGCCACAAGCTGCGACCCGAACTACAGGACTTTAGATTGGGCATCCAGAAAGCTCAGGAAGCTATTGATAACGCTGTTGGATGTGAGTATCGGGGAGAGGAATATTATCATCTTTTCCAAACTGCAGTGTTCGAATTTAAAGGGTATTTGGGGGATAATTGGAAAATCTGCAATGTTATAATTACAGATTTTACCACAATTAACTGTGCCTACGGAGAATGATCCCCTTATTTTCTTAATTTCTACCACTGGAAATGCTATATCGTCATATCCAAATCCGTGTCTCCCAATGTTCAATGTAAAACGACCCTGAAGGCTACTATAGGCATTTAATGGTTTGTAATTTAATTGGATTAACTGGAATCACTCCCATATAGGGGGGCATCTCGCGTTGTCTACAGCAGCGGAAAGTTAAAACATCTTTTTCCATCCCTGCACATGTTAATTACTCCGATTACTTTATTTAAAGTTTTGACAGTAACTCTTTGAATTTGGTAACTACTATACTCAAATGCTAAAAGAAACTATATACATCTAGTTTGATGGCTGGTACAGTGGTAGAACATGAACTATGATTCTAAATGAGTTAATAACAGCTTTTCAATGAATTTTCAAGTCCATTTTATGAGCAGCGCAGTTTGCGTCGGGTAAGAAATCCAACTTTCGACAAACCGATGTATAGTTTCTTTTGGCATTGAGTTTAGTAGTTGACATAGTAATGTCTTTATTCAGCTTCGGATAAAGTGAAGCTGACAACAACTGGAGATCTGTCCTTCTTTCAAGATACAGATAAAGTGAGTGAATGTTGGATACGATTATATCTAAGGATATATGCGAGTAAATGTAGCATTTATATATTATTGTGATTGCATACATGTACAAACGAAGACAATATTGTCAAAAGTTCAAATTAAATAATACTTTTAATGGAAAGAAATGTAATTATGCTTGGTCGCCTTGCGCAGATAAAACGGCGCGGAGCCACGTACGGGAACACTGGACGTCCGGCAGTACAACAGCAGGTCCGGAAGAAGCGTGACATGCATCGGTCCGCGGCCTGCGAGAAGACGATCAAGGAGATGCTGGGAGAACTGTACGGCGACAGGAAATACCTGGAGAAGCTCCTCAAGGAGACAGGTGACGCAAACATTGGTAGGACAGAATATTATGGCAACTAGTGTGACTGGTAAAACTGAACTCAGTTTCCATTGACCAATGGTTAATATTAATTTTATGGAGCACTAGTCCTGATAATATTAATCAGAACAAGAAATTAAAGACTAATATATCCTGAACTAGTCCTTAGCGAGGATACCTTTAGCATTGAGCATTTTGGATTTGGGACTACTGCCAATGTTAACCCATGAACACTGGGTTTTTATTTACTAGTTCGATGCAGGCTCCTTGATTAGCACTGGGTTTTCATTTATTCAAACATGGTTGCTACAGATTCCACCACCAACACTGGGAAGACGATCGCGGACCTGGTGGAGGAGGGACTCTCGTACCTGGACACGCGGACGGACTTCTGGAGGCAGCAGAAACCAATGTACACGCGGCTGTACGAGCGACGTCAACAGAGGCAACGTCGACCCTCCGCCGTCAAGGGCCAGTCTCCTCAAGAGTACGTCCTGCTGCAGCTCGAGAAGATCGACGAGGGTGAGAGCCGAGGCCTACACTGCGTGAAGTGTGCTTATAGTGGGTAGGGTGAGAGAGCTGAGGCCTACACTGCGTGAAGTGTGCTTATAGTGGGTAGGGTGAGAGTATTGAGGCCTACACTGCCTGAAGTGTGCTTATAGTGGGTAGGGTGAGAGTATTGAGGCCTACACTGCCAGAAGTGTGCTTATAGTGAGTGGGTAGGGTGAGAGAGCTGAGGCCTACACTGCGTGAAGTGTGCTTATAGTGGGTAGGGTGAGAGCCGAGGCCTACACTGCCTGAAGTGTGCTTATAGTGGGTAGGGTGAGAGAGCTGAGGCCTACACTGCCTGAAGTGTGCTTATAGTGGGTATAGGGTGAGAGTATTGAGGCCTACACTGCCTGAAGTGTGCTTATAGTTGGTAGGTTGAGAGTATTGAGGCCTACACTGCCTGAAGTGTGCTTATAGTGGGTAGGGTGAGAGTATTGAGGCCTACACTGCCTGAAATGTGTTTATAATCAGCAGGGTAAGCTTATTTCTAAGGAAACAGCCCCAGCAAGAGCAAAATCACCTCATTCAACATTTTATGACAATATTTCTATTAATTGCGGAAAGGAATTAAATAGCCATGTTGTTTCCAATGCAGCCCAAGTTTCGGGCAAGATGGCCGACAGTCTGCAGAGGGCAGTGAAATGCCTAGCAACGGTGGAGAGCTATGGAAACGGAGTGATTCCCAACAAACTAGAAGTAGTGGCCAATCTTCACAGTTACCTTGGCAACGCTTACCTCGACCTTGGCCAGTACGACAAGGCCATCCATCACCATAGCATCGACCTCAATATAGGGGAGGACAAGTACGTTGCTCAAGAATGTAGACGCAACAATTCCAAAGTGAATCACAATCCATTTAATATTTAAATGGTGTAATCAAAATAAATTACAGACGGCATTTTACTTTGGCACGTGTGGCTACGGATGTAATTTATATCATTGCTTTTGTACAAACGTTTATCATTTAAAAAGAATTGTTGATAGGATATTATCAAATAGTGGACGATATAAAATGAAGATAGAGCAATTATTTTGGGTAGGTTAGCGTGAATAATATGAAATATTAACTCTAATTTCAGTAATTTGAAGGACGCAGTATCCAGAGGACTTGACAATATGGGACGAGTATATGCCAGAAGTGGAAAGTTTATGAAAGCAATACAAGTGTATGTACTGGTAGTTGTGAACAGTACAAGTGTATGTACCGGTAGTTGTGAGCAATACAAGTGTATGTACCAGTAGTTGTGAGCAATACAATTGTATGTACCAGAAGGTGTGATCAATACAAGTGTATGTACCAGTAGGTGTGATCAATACAAATGTATGTACTGGTAATTGTGAGCAATACAAGTGTATATACTGGCAGCAATACAAGTGTATGCATTAATTACTCTGGGCA
>JAULBO010133763.1:0-16689 GCA_032355325.1 Clypeosectus delectus
AATTCATTTCACAGTATGTCTCAGTTCATATGGCAATTCATTTCACAGTATGTCTCAGTTCATATGGCAATTCATTTCACAGTATGTCTCAATTCATATGGCAATTCATTTCACAGTATGTCTCAGTTCATATGGCAATTCATTTCACAGTATGTCTCAGTCCATATGGCAATTGATTTCACAGTATGTCTCAGTTCATATGGCAATTCATTTCACAGTAAGTCTCAGTTCATATCGCTCCAAAACGATAACTTAATCTGTAATAGTATGCCTTTAATATTCTAACAAACGTTTGGATATTTATTATTATTTTCTTTATTGAAGGCATACTATCACAGATTAAGTTGTCGTTTTGGAGCGAATTGGAGTTTAAAATGCTAGTGTAATAGCTTCTACTTATCGATCTATAGATCAATAGAGCTGTAGGTAATGTCAAGAGAACCTGTGGATCTGTGCCTGCATCATGCAAAGAGGCAAGATCTCGGACTAATAAAGCCTACATAGATAAATTCGATATATGTCAGAGTTTATATGTTGGGCGTGGCTAACTCGGTCTATGCTTGCACCGTCCGTGAATATGTAACATTTGACCGACAGCTATGCTCAATTTCAAATAAAACTTAATTTCATGATAGTAAATTAAGATTGACATTGCATGATAAAGAGAGTATTACCTATTTCCCTCAGATGTTGCACACAGGGAGGCAAAGACTCGTTTACCCTCACGTTGAGCTATGTTTAGTTTCGGCGCACCTTACCGAAAGCTGTGCAGTGATGTTTGAAGCTAGACACATTGACCGAATATTGGTAAATGTTTACAATATACGAAGGAGAAAAAAAATCAAATATTTGACAATGAGTATAGCAAATAATTAAGTGCATGTAGCTTATACATATTACATGCACATCAAATGTATAAAGTCATGAAATTGTCGGCATATATTTATTAATAAGGAAATAGAATCACTCCTTGTAGATGCCTGCGTTGACCTTTGTGCGAATGACGTGCAGGCTATAAATCTGTAGGTAATTTCCCGAGAGCCTCTCGATCTGTACTATAATATTTACTCCTGAAAGGTGCTGCACATAGAGCTGTACATAGGTCTCTTAATATATTATGCAAATTATTTACATGCCAGAACAATCGTTGTAATTACGTATAACATATCAATTTACTATAGACTAATATTCTAAGGGGGATAACTCTAATCATTTAACCTAGTCAGAATAATGTTTCAAGATGTTCCAAAGACAAGTTAATTATTGCTTAGTAGCAATAATATTAAAAATATCAAAATATTTAAAACCAGTGGGATATGTGGAAAATATAGCTGGTTACCCAATATACTTGTGTAGACACATCAAATGTACATACTTTCAGGTAAAAATACGTTAGATCATGAAATGTGTAAACAAAGCCGTGATACTGTGCCTTTACAAACACATCCACGAAAATCCATTTTCCAAATGGATTTTTGAAAAATGGCCACAATTAAATGGGATCTATTTGGTTCCTAAAATGCTCAAAATTCAGGAGCTTTCGTGGGGAGCCAAGGGCGGCCCACAATTTCCCCCCCCCCCCCCTCCCACCCCCCTTATTATGTCAAATCCCTATGACTGCATTCTACATTTCGAAAATCTCTGGTTTTAAAACGTGATTACATTTCTTTTCTGTAGAACTCTTGTTATTTTATGCCAATCGTAACCCTGCAAACGACTTTATACATCCTTGATTTTTACGCGTTGACATGCATTAATTTGCATGTTGACAATCAAACAGACAACGACAAAACTCCGGTAATAAAATCCAGATGTTTCTATTGTGAGTTGTAATAATTACACAAACTGCTTAGACAATTTCATATTAGTGAAGGCTACTAACTCTATATATTAACTACCAATTAACTTTGAAACGCGGCTAAATATGTCGCATTGTAGCATCACCTGGGCGTGTTTTCTCTTCGCATTGCTTTATGAAAGGAACCATTCCACATCTATGCAATGCAAATTGGATCATTTCTATTGTGTTGCGTAAGAAAGGGCAATATTTTGTTTCTATTTGTTGCTCGGCGCGCGTGTCCGTGCAATCCCTTTCCGAAAACGTGTCGTGGCGCCACCGCTAGAATTCGCTGATGACGCTTTCTGAGCGAACGCGACTCGACAATAGCGGCGAGCCTTGTTCAGCAAACGATCAACATTTATACGGTATCTGTTTTCGTCCTAGTTGATACCAGGCTAATAATCGGCGGCACTAATGTTGTCACAGGGTGTCAGTGACCATTGAACAAAGACACATTCAATATGTTAAATCGCCGCGACAATTATCCAAATCCATATTTTATATAATGGCGTATTAGGCGTTTTCATTAATTTAAGGGTAAAAGTAATTACACCATCCCCCCCCACGGGACTTAAACCCGGCCGTATAAACATCACAAGTCCCTCAGCGCACTTTATATTAGTTGGCTATTGTGCTGCGCGCAGTAATTAAGCTAGTTTCCTCACCAGAGCGACCGAGTGAAATTGTGATAATCTTTGATTAAGAGGCTCATAAAGCGGCTATCTAGGCGCGAAAACTATGTCCGACAGCGAAATATCGCAGTGAATATCGCCGTTACAGAAGCAATGAATTTGTGACAGCGCCATCGGAGCTGAGTGAGGCAGAGGACTGAGCTGTTAGACTGACGCCGGTCTCAATATATGACAGGATGAGCAGCGCATCGTTACACAGAGTCGTTATTCAGGACATGCACATATAAGTCGTACTTCCTATTCCATTTTAGCCGCTGTTGAAGTTCGTATGTTCTAAATCCAGTACTAGTATTTAACTTAGGCTAATTGTGACATGATTTTTTTGGTATATTTTACAGTGTATGTCCACATTTAATAGGCAGAAAGAATGTAATATTGGAACATTTAGTAGAATTATAGTCGCAGAAAGTTTCTGCCAAATGTAATAATGTTATTATTGTCAATGATATTAGAAAGAGTATTTCTAAATGACGTCACCTATTCACGGCTGTTTCAACACGGTGACCTTCAAAATACTAGTAAGTAATATAGCGAAAATACCGCTACTGACATTTCTCACTACCCTACAGCAAAGTACTAGTATATAATAACTAATAATGTTTATGTATAAATTATCAATCCTATAATTATATCAGAAAAAATATACAATGCAGTTGTAAATTCCAGATCTTTTAAACTCACGTGGATATGTCATCTCTGTCGTTTGAACAAAACGAAAGTTAATATTTTGTCAAGCTTGAGTAACTTAACCCATATCTTTAATTACCAATCGCACCAGATCATCTATTAATCCCATCTGCACGTGTTATATTAGAAGGACGCGGGTGGCAGTCCGAGACAATTCCACTCTTCAGTAGACGATTCCAGTTGATATCTCCCTCTGAGTCACGATCCCCGGTACCCATTGTTGTCCCCTGTGACGTCCGCGCGTTCCCTGCCTTCTCGCACGTCTGCGTAATGAAGTCCTATCATAAGATAATTAGGGGTCTTCCCATTACTGTTTGCATTCTTCAATTCACAAAGTTCACCCAAGTTGAGAATGACGGCCGTATTTCTTTAAATAACACACGGGTAGTTTGCTGAATTAGAAATCAAACATAGCTGTTTACATTCTGAACGCCATCGTGGGGGCAACATTAACCCAGACGTCCTTCAAGCAGAACGTCTAATTTGTTTAATTTCAAACTTTATAATATATCCAGTGCAGAAGTTAAAGAAGCATGCACGTTTTAACACAGAATATATTATTTTTATGTTTTATAACTCAATATATAGTGTTTCCTAGTAGATATCGCTTTCAAATAACAAGCGATATCGACAGTAGTAGATATCGTTTGACCCAATGTATTTGGTTGTTCAACCATTGTGATGTCAGTACTGTAGATATCGATTGACCTAACTACAGTATTTGATTGTTCTACCATTGTGATGTCAGTAATGTAGATGTCGCTTGACCAAACTGCCATTGTGATGTCATCGCTACCATTGTGACATCATAGCAATATGATGTCACTGTACAAATGCAGCTTTACTGTAAAATATTTTAGATGATGTGCCATTTTTCTTCTTAATGATATTTGATGAAATTGGCGTTCAAGAGTAGACATATTTGAACCCCGACATGATATACTGAAATCGTCCACAAAAAGTGAACCATCAATATTTGAGTTCAAAACTTTGGCAAGATACAGAAAAGTGCTCCAGATAATATTGCACCTTGCTAGACACTCATCTCCTGATCAAAAGAATCGGAGAGAGTGGGCTTGACACGAACCTTAAATTCACGTAGTGATATTCTGCATTTTGGATAATACATATATATAGGGCTTAAGATCCCCAAACAAGGATATTTACGATATCCAAAGACACGAGGGTAATACTACTCTCTTTATCATCCAATGTCAATGTTAATCGACTACCGGGTATCCTGAACTTAAGTTTTATTGGAACAAACTTTCAGCGGAAGGTCAGACAGACAGACAGATAGATATTGTATTAACGTCTCACCATGTATATATACACACACTAAAATATACATAGTCATTATACAACATAATTATAATATATACAAGCCATTTATAAAAGAATTACGAGAGGCGAACAATTGAAGAACAATGGTATCAATATATTACTAGTATATACACTATTTAACCAGGTAGAATGAATTAAATAGAGCATTTGCTCTGTCGGTCAAATGAGACGTCTCCACGGACTATAGTTCAAAAATGCTTCTGTCCACCCAGCAGAGAATGGGTATCCGGTAGGAAGAAATGGTGATGTGAATGCTAACCTTCTAGCGCCAACTCTCCAGAGAGTTAAGAGGGAATCATTGACCTGGGTAATAAAATGTACGCGCTTCGAGCATGTCCGAGTGGTGTGGAATTGGCGCTATATAAATGTACAGTTATATTTATATTATTATTACTATTATTATTATTATTATATATATATATATATACATGTATATATATATAATATATTAATATATTGGTGTGTATATATATACATAATAATAATAATAATATTAATAGTGATAATAATAAATATATATATATATATATACACACACACACACACACACACACACACACACACACACACACACACACACACACACACACACTGGTATTTACGTGGTAGATGGAACTACTTTTCATCACGTGATTATATTATCATGTGACGACGATCCTATCTTAAATGGCTTCTTCCATATCTCGTTTAATTAGGATAGTATTCTCTGTTTATTATTAAACTGTCCTGTTAGTTATGGCATGTGTATAAATATGTTGTACCGTCAGTCACTGAGCACACTCTTTTTCATTAGCCATCAACAAGTCTGTTATAAATATTAACTTTCACATTTCATAAACTTCAAAAGGCATTCAATTGTTGCAGTTCACTGTTTTTATGTTACATGTTTACAACATGTGTAATTGGTACACACCTACATTTGATTGTTATTTAAAACAAGTTTCAATTCAGATAAATATTTCAGTTTTTTTAAGATACTACGTATTTGTTACGTATGTATATAATGACGTGAATCACTGACTGTCAAAACTGTTGAGCCTCTGCTTGTTCACTGTATTCGTGCGCGAAATAGTAAATAATCTATCTTACTACGATACACTCATTTATTTTCATGTAACTGTTGGGAGAGTAATAATTGCCTTTCCTAAACTCGCTTTCGTGGGTAATATTTATTTGGATACCCAATTAAAATTGACAATTATAATTGAGAGTGAATGCAGTGTGGGTACTGTACCCAAATCACTAAAAGCTTATCTAGAGCTATGTGGCCTGGGGCTGGTGTAGCACCCCCAAAACACTCTCCCAGTAACTTCACTCTAGAGTGTTTTGAGGCTGGCCCCCAAACACTCCCCTGGCCAGCACCAAATCACTCCCCTCAGCCCCCAAACACTCCCCCTCAGCCCCAAAACACTACCCCGGCCAGCCCCAAATCACTCCCCTCAGCCCCAAAATACCCCCAAAACGCTCCCCCTATTTACCGTTTAATCGTCGCGTATGGTAATAATTATATCGTCGAAAATACATTACAGATTTCCTGGACTGTTTCGCTTTAACCATGGCCATCACTAAATAAATAAAATCGATCATTATATAATCTTCTATTATAAAACTAATAAATACAGACTCGTATAAAGCACTATTAAATTTATCGATATGTTCATCAATAGTAGGAGTAGTGAATATTGATAGGACATTATTGTACTGGCCGATTCAAAATACAAGACGTTGCTTTCCCCCGCCCCCCCTCTCTCTCTCTCTATCTGTGTGTGTGTGTGTGTGTGTGTGTGTGTGTGTGTGTGTGTGTGTGTGTGTGCGTGTGTGTGTGTGTGTGTGTGTGTGTTTGTTTGTGTGTGTTTGTTTGTTTGTGTATATATACACATCACTGGGAGCGTAATATTATGAAGTGGCGTCATATTGACACAACACTCACTGCATACAATGCTTTTAGCCACACTTCTTTTGGCAAAATGGCCTATGTGTAACTAATCCTTTCATTAATGTATAACTCGGCGTGTTTGTCATTGGGAAGCTACTTTAGATTTAGAATGGCACTGCGGGTGTCATCAGTTGCCGGTATCAGTTGAGTGCAATCGGATAATTGACACTACAGCATTAATGGCATATTCTAAAACACTTTGAGGAAATAGGTTTATACATCTCATGTAAACATTTCGTATCTGTGCCACAGCGTTACCGACTATACATGATCAGGAACTTCGTTGTCATCCTCACAGTGGTTACGACAGTGGAATCTAAGACTGGTGTTTCCATACATTTACAAAGTATCGTTCTCGAGATCACCTCACATTTTGTCAATCTAACCGTGTTCAGAATATTCTTGCCTTCAGTGGTGGTGGTGGTGGTGGTGGTGGTGGTGGTGGTGGTGGTGGTGGTGGTGGTGGTGGTGCTACGTGGGTGATAACTATAAATACTATTTTTATTGGCGAACATTTCAATACTTAAATAATTTACGCCTGGAAGTAGCGGACAGTGTTACATAGCATAAACTTCCGTGCATCGTTCGTCACATTCAAACTGTCTCCATGCAGGCTATATGCCGTTAAATTCAACATTTCCTTGTTTGCAGTGATTGATTGATTCAAGGTTTGACAACAATATTGAGACTCAACTTGTTTTGTAACAATACATTTACATGTTTTATTTCTTATATGTACAGAGATCAGATAACAAACCGTTGACCATCACACACACACACACACAGAGAAAAGAATAAATATAGCACAATATGTGTATATACTGTAGATATAATGTTCATTGTTCTGGGTTGCTTGGTTCAGCATCCTGACACACGTGCCCTTTCACTATAGTACAACCTCACGTGACTTCCTCACGTGTCCTGGTAAATATTGCAAATTTGTTGTCGTCTGTTGGTTTTTGTTTCGCAAGGTACGAAGCCCAAGCGCTGGCAATGAACAACTCCGAGGTCCCACGGCGGATCAAGATGTATGGACCTCTTCCTGTTTTCAGCACAACCACCTCCGATGTCATCTCCGAGCCTTCATCCAGAGCTGGGGACTACGATCAATCACCCTTAGCAGAGAAAATAAATTTCCCCACAAATGGACTATCCCTCACCAAGATGGGCTGCAAGGCACTTAAGAAAGCGATAATGGGGGTAGAGCCGTGTTCCGACACGTCGCGTCACTACTCCGATAGGAAATCCAATTTTCCAGCCGTCGAGATAGCAGTCCGGAATTCAAGTATATCAGCTGAGAACAAAATTAATTGCGGAATATTTTTCGTGTCTGCGCCTTCCGCTGTTGCCGATACGTATCAAGTGAGAAACTATTTAGAAAAGGGGAGAGATCCGAAAATCGGGTATCGATCGGGGGCAGTTTAATCTGTCGGAGCCTCTCTAACATTTCCTTCCATTAATTATCATGACCGCGATGATTCAATTTGTTTTACCGATAAGCACGGGTCGATTTAGCTCCGTGAAAGTCTAGATTCATCTTCCTCCGATTCTGGGACGGCACAGATGAGGACGAGGAGGTGACGCCACGGCTCTCCGTTTCAATTAAGAAAGGGCGTTAATTTACTGTTGAAGATCAGGAGTAGTACGTCCCTAGATGCGAGGGCATGTGTGAGGGATGGTGGGGCATGGTGTGATTCGGAATGTTGTGATACAAGTTGGCGCCGTGGCCGGAAGACCAGTAATTTGAAGGAGACGCGAAGAAACTTGAGGAAGAGTTAGGCATTTGCGCATGCGCATTCATGAAATTCAATTTGGGGTTGTGATGGTAGGATGACATGAAAAAGTCCTGTTGGTATTTATATGAGGTAGGGTCGGCGCTGGCCGGCTGCATGGCTTGAGCGAGCCCAGCAAAGTCAAACTTGTACGCGTATCTCTTCCCGTGCACTTTGGTCATGATGTTCTTGTCGTAGTAGTACCGCAGCGCTCTGCTCAGCTTGTCGTAGTTCATGTTGGGTTTGCTCTTCCGCTCCCCCCAGCGTCTCGCCACCTCGTCTGGGTCCACCAGCTTGAACTCCCCGTTCGTCCCCTCCCACGTGATGGACGACGCGTTGCCGCTATCCGACAGCAACTCCAGCAGGAATTGCCACAGTTGGATCTGACCACTGCCTGCAAAACATGGGAGGGAAATACAGAGCATGCACATGATATTGTATACTTACATACTAGTAATGAAAGGTTCAAGTGGAATCATTAGGAAATGAGAATAAAATAGTAAACTGTTAATGTTTACTCGAATTCTTAATTGATTAGTATGGTGAATAATGAACCGATTTTATGAATTAATTTATTACCGAACTATCGATGGTAGCATCTTAATACGTATCCATGAGTAGAACCGTTAATAATGCTTACTACTAATATACATGTGGTTGACAGATTTATTTTAATGTGTGTGTATTATTCTTTTCGAAATTTATGAATTATTTATCATGCATGCTATACTATGAATAAAACACCCGTAAATAAAGTTCCATTAAACTACCTAGAGCATCGTCATCATTAACCTAATTACCGATTTGAAATATCAAATTGTGAGGACATGAAACCAATATTGGCTGTGTATAAGCGTGGTCATACAATAAAGCGGCAGAAAAAAAATGAAATAAAAGATACATTTAACATGTCCGGCGTCCTTGTACGTCTCCTTCACTAGTTTTGTGAAGGCTTCGAACCACAGATGTATGTGGAAGCTAATGTACCTTGCCGAGATGTTTCTCAATCATAGCCGTCAAGTACCCGGGGACCAGTAAATAACTACATGTATTCAGATATATCCGCTATATTGTTTGCCAGTCGTTGCTATACGTGATGTCTGAGAAACTCAGAAAGGTCTAGGCTCTAATAATATTTGCAAGACCCTTCAAACCGCGAATGTTCTTGCAGAACAAAATACCTTCATATCGATATGCGATGATAATTGATCATGTCTATGTTAAAATAAACCACGTGCACGGGTTTGTATGCGGAATACTTTAAAGGTTTGTTTTCGCCCGTGGCTTTGCGAGATGTCCGTGAACGCGGAAGGATATGCGTGAACTGGATACGGGTAGAGTGTGGTTGCTCACTGACTGTGACTCGTGTTACACAGCGCCGCATCATGACCGTCTTTAATTCATTATTGCATTGCGGAGTCAGACGCGGGTCATGTATTTCTTTTCAATCGACATTATAATCCATTTAGCTGAACGCGAATTAGATTTTTTTTTTTACATTGAAATGGATCCTGTGGCAAGTTAATCTGTGAATTGTCTCGAACATTACACATCAAATTTTGTTTAACCGTCACTATTGTGTGAGGGTTTAGAATGGATCGTGTATAGGGAGTAGATTTTAATGGTAATTGGAGTCGAAAATACGGAAGTTACCGAACGGTACGCCACATTGATTTCAACATGGCCCGGAGATTACGAAACATTTTGAGTACAATTTACTAGTATATTATATGAAAGTACTCAAATATTATATGATGGTTTGTGAATAAAACCTTGAGCATGAGTTCGTGCTCAAAAGGGTGTAGTCACCTCGGGGCCAGAACTTAGGGAAATATACTTCATTCTAGCTACGTATTAATTATGACTACTAGTATTCGTAAAATATTTTCATGAGATTATTTTTTTAATCGAATACGCGATGTCATCTTAGATGCAATATTTTGTTGTAATTCTTCTATATGCATTATTCAAGTACATGTACTAGTATATACTAAATTTTAGTATACCTGCTTTGAAATAATGAATAGGCGATGTTATTCTCTAACAATGCACGGGTGACAGAATAAATGTAACTGGATGTTTGTTAAGTTTTTCTTTTTTATTCAGAAATCTAAAGGAGATAATTTTGACTTGATTATTAATTATGCATTGAAGTTTCTCCCATCATTCGTCATTTTACATTTGTCTAGAGAGTCACTTTACATCTGTCTAGAGAGTCACTTTACATCTGCCCAGAGAGAGAGAGAGAGTAGAATGACTATTTGACTCGACAAGGAAATGATTGATTGATGAATCGCTCCACTTCTATGGGTACTAGTATTACAATTTGCACGGCATTTATCATTGGTAACATCCTCGGTATAAATAGACGTGCAAATAAAAAAAACCATGTCATATCATATCATAAATAAATAAGTATTTCCCATAGCAAAATACATTTGATTTCATCATATTTAAAAAAAAGAATATCTATATAATCTAGATTTCGTAAAAAATATATTTTCTTCTAGCTATTAAGATTTGATTGTTTCATTAATATTCGGTAATTCAATACATTACATTACTTGATTAGAATTTAACTAAATTTATTAAAATGGTCGAGAATTAATTGCTAAACAAATAATTCAGTGCAACATACCACGCCATGTATGTATTTAACGGAGTACTAAACGTTGGACTTGGACACTTGTTTTATTTCTCGAAACCACCTATACGGTGGTACATGAGATTACAGTATACAACATTAAGGCAAAACAAACAGAGATAATATGCCTGATTATAGTAGTACGAGATCGAACGGCACAGATATAATATATACAGTCACATTATACAGTGTATACGTTAGCCTGGGGCCTATCTCAGTTTGGAAACTGTTCGTATTATATTTAATAAAAGTCCGTTTAAAATTATTCATAATTACGAATATAGAGCACAAGAAAAACTATTAATGAGATGTTTCACTAGTTTATGTATAGAAAGAATGAGACGTTAGTTACATTTATTCTGTCAGCTACTAGTATTGGCCATGGTAAGTTGGTTTGCTACGCATAATACACATTTACAGTAATATTATGCAGTTGCATTAATTCACTAATTCACTAATTGTCTCAGGGTTATCTATGGAAAATATATTAATTATAAAACTATTATTATTACAACTACTACTGCTTTAACTACTACTACTAATAATAATAACAACAACTGTGTTTATATCGCGCACCATTCACAAGTATTGTACTCTGTGCGTAAATTATTTTAAATGTTTATATTTTCTGGAAATCATTATATCTGAAATAATTTGGCAGCTAATTGTAGTTTACTACTATAAACAACAAACTTAACGATTTACAAATTATACAAACAAATAAAAAATAATACTGATAAAGCCAACGTTACTTGTACGAGTGTTCACTAAATTTATTTTTGAATATCATTTCAAGATTTTTGTATTTTCTAGATTTGGAATATCAACTGTACTCTTAGTTCCCGAGATAAAGAAACGTCATGAAAATAATCAGGTTCAGATTGATACAATTTCCAATCTAATGTATTTGTATATTCATGTTGAGGAAATTCAATATTGTCCAAGCATATTCAGAAAACTCAATTTCGGTGACTAAATGATGTAGCACTATATTGCCATTTTATCAGCTTAGAGCATCAGTTTACTGTCAGTCCGCAAGAATCAAGGCCACTAACTTAATTAGGATGTTTTAAATACCGGAATTAGAAAAGAATATGTTTACGCGCGATGCGTCGCTTGGCCGCGTGTCTGACGCGCGTGCTACGTTCGTGCGATAGCGTGACAATGTCTGCCCCTTCGCCGCCTATCATCGTCCGCAGAAATTATTTTAACGGGAACAAAAGCCTCGACAAAATATATCCCGTCCTCAAATTATTTGATGACATGAAGCTGAAATTACTAAATGGACCCGGAATAAAATTACTGTTTATGAATGGGTTCTATTGATGGGTGGTGGACGTGAAGATGGGGAGGTGGTGGTGGGAGGGGGAGGGGCGCGGGGGGTAATTACCAGAGGACGTGATGACACGGAGGGATTGTTTGTCATTTCATAAACTGTTTCTAATATGATTTCAACGCATTTTCTGTTAGATGCATGCTGCAAGAATTTACGTAATTTATATAAAAGAGCAACGTACTATGTCTACAACATATTTCAATTTACTGTGGAGTATGGTTACCTGGGGCCGTATTCTCGAAACTTCTTAAGCCCTAAGAAGTTCGTAAGTACTAAGAATTTGCCTAACTGGGTTTCTGCTTATGATAATTTGGCCTTTTCTGACTAAGAAATTCTTAAGTTACGAAGTTTCGAGAATAGGGCCCCTGGAGTACGTATACATACGGTCTTAATTAAGAGAGTGTAGTGAACTGTCTTCAATATTTTAATTAAGAATTGAAGCTGTAGATTGTTTTCCACACCCATGCAGGCCAACCAAACGGGGTCATTTCTATGGTTTGAGTTGTCTATACAGTATTCAATTATACGGAGTTTTAAGCAGCAATTGTCTTATACAAATTATTATATTTTGTTACTTTCTAATTAAACAGTAAACTTATTTTAAATAAATTGAACACGCATGTTGAAAATCTGGGATGATAATTATTATCTCTGCGGCTTATAACGAACGGTTAAAACATATTGTCCTTCCTTTCGTTTCATACTCAACATCCCCCCTCCCCTACACTCCCTCCCTCCCTCTATCTCTCTATATCTCTCTCTCTCTCGCAGTTAATATTTTACACATTCATAAACAGTTACTACGGTGAGTATCAATGTGACAACAAGTGTTAGTATTTCCATGCACTTGTAGCCTTTCAATCGAGATCTTTTGTCAACAGAGGACGTAGAAGTGCCTCCCTTGACTGTAATGCGATATTTATATTGATACACGACACTGATATCTGTCGACAGCATGGAATACAATCACAGATCCATTTTCCACTATAACGCGAGCCGAGGTAAACTAAAGCCGGAGCGGTGAAATAATCGTATGTTTCCATTGTGATCCGTGTCGCTCGACTCCGCCATACAATAGTACTATCGGTGGGTATGGGCGTGACACCCTATACCCTCATCTCACCTGGGAATAATTAACGGTAAACGCTACGTGGAACCACTCGCACAGTGGGAAAACGGGCGAAATTGGCCGGGGCTCGGGTCCTGTCGATGCCGATATTAGGGTCGGGTGACAAGTGAGGTGGCAAGTCAAGCGAATGACTTTCAGTGAGAATTTAGTCAGGACAAATTGCTAGTCATGTGTCCTGTAATATACGCCATTTCCCTGGGATAATAGTGTTGCAGATTGAGAAATGAATTTTTGTTTGAATTAATAAACATCGAGTAGGATACAGATGTGGGGACATTCGGTTTTACGAATACAATAATTTATTAACGTGCGTTAATTTAAAGATTATTATTGTTTATTCAATTTGTCTTTAAATGAATAGTTTAACAAAGATACTGCTGGTGCAATTAAAATTATATAAAATCAACTAAGCACATGCAGCAAATGCGTATGTCCTATTTGCATTTAATTCTAAACGTTATGTATGGCATATTATATATAAATCGGATTTTGTTCGTTCGTATTCGTGTTAGGTAATTATTAATACAATATTAACATAATGATTATTTAGATAAAAAGAAAATTCGCAAACGCAGCTTTTCAAAGACAAAATGTAATAATTAGGATTCTAAATATGCATTCCTGTTTCTGTAGTGCTGCATGCTCCTGTTCACGATAGCATATGCTATGGACATAGTACCGCCGACATACTAGTATCCGATAGTTTCCTAATTGAACTGAACAGTAACCATAACGGTATCTCACCTTGTGGTCGCCATGGTGAATGGTTGGTTTCCAGTGGAGACTTCGCTATGCTGGACAGTGGGTTATGTGAGAAGCCTGTTGGAGAAAAACAAAGATATTTACTCACACATTAACATACGACGAGAAAGAATACACGCCTAAGGCAGATACTATTATTTAGTTAAATAACGCCTATCCTAGAGACACTTCTGTTATGTTAGACTATTATTTTAAATTCACCCCAGCGGCTAAAACTATCATGTTTTGCTATAACAAACGGAAAATTCCAAGGTAACTCTGCATGGCAAGTGGTTAGGCTTCCCGTTTAGACAATTGAATTAAGCAAGGAAGTAAAATAACTAAAATGCATTTGAAGATTTGTATTGATTCGCAGTGAAATTCTGAACCACACAGAATTGAATGAATCAATGTTTGCGGGTGGTCATGAAATTGTTTTGAGAAAGCATACATGTAGTTGACAACGGACAATAATAGCTATGAACAAAATAGGTAAATATGGAATATTTATAGGAATCTTTGAAAAAGAATTCTCTTCCTGGTTCATGATATAAATACTACAATTATGTTGTACTATCAATAATATAACGAGCAGTGGTGTTTGAAACTAATAATGTGACTACTAGTATAATAATAGTATTACAGGTTACTCGAAATTGCTCAAATGCAGACTTGTGCTAAATATATTCGCTGATATTAAATAATTTGCATCCATGAATTATTTATTCGGTTACGATTTAATGTTGGGATGTAATCATAAATATTATTTGAAATGTGGTTTCATAAATAAAAATAAGATAGCCACCCAAGAATACATACAGTAATCAATATTACAATTTTATGTATACAATATATTAGTTCATACTCCCACGAATAATAAAATTGTACCAATATACTGTCGACCTTTGCACTAAATAAATACTAGTAGTAACCAGACGCATTTTTAGTTTCGCATATTGTTACAAAAAAATATAAATCTAAGCATGAAGAATAACAAATGAAGAGTTTGTTTAATACATCTGTATTTCTGGAATATTATTATTATACGTAACGCAAATTATTAAAAAGGGTACTTACATGGTGACTGGTTTTGAGGACTGGATTGCGGAGACCACGCTGGTTTTCCATAGGACGCATCTGTAAAATATGATCACATTATTAGCACATCCTTCTCATGTATGACAGCTGAAACAGCACAAGTCAAATCGAATATTCTTTTGAAATGTATTACTCGTCAGTTCCAGGGCTATAAGGTAATAGCCGCACGTGGTGAGTCGCTATATGAAGATGAGAGCTGTTTGAGCAAATAAATACCGCTGAATATGAAGGAAGATGTAATAAGAAGGAAATTATAAATATCCTTGAAGGGGAAACTACGGGCAGTCGGTCAGTTGTTCAAAGGCCCTCTCCACATCTCCCAATGCCAATATACTTGTTTTCTTCCGGTGTGCAGTGCATATTCACATACTAACCGCTACCAAAGTCGCAGTGTACATTTCTCGCAGCACGAAATAATCTTGAGTCATGTTTAAAAAATACTGGAGACAAAAAACAACCCTCTCAGACATGTGTAACCTTGGCAACTCCGGTGATTGAGAAAAACCGGAGGTTGGTAACGGAACCTACCCGGAAACATCATGGCCGGGAGGCTTGAGAACGTACAGGCGCGATAGTACTCTTGTTGCTTGAAACTCTGCATGGTCTACACCTAGTGTATGGGCAGACAGCCTTGCCTCCAGTGCCACTCTACCCGGTGTCAGACACAAGGCTTCTTGATTGTTCTTATGTATCTAATTATGCTCCGTCCAACCCCGCTTCCGAAAAGTCCGAAGTGCAATTTCCCAACGGAACTGACAGCGCTCCTTAGAACCGGTTACAAGAAAATCTTGTTGGAAATAGGGAGGAAACTTTGAAGCCGGGATTTTAAATCAGTTCCGTGACGCGTTGCTATAGGGCGAGGAAGCTCACCATTGATTTACGGTCGTCGATATTTATACTAAAGTCATGTTTAATCAAAAACCAATCACATCGGCCAATCATCGCGTCAATTATACGCCGCGCGCCCATCATTGGGCAAAGGAGATCTCGCGCGCTATTGTCATTTGGCTCTTCCGTCCACACGTTGCCAAGCAACGAGGGGCACGCACGTGTGCTGCTGTTTACAAATTTCCAAACCCAGAAGAGCGCCAGTGTCATTTGAACATGGAGTGTTCCGAGACGGGGGGAAGGTTGGAAGAGGGGTGGGTGGGGGGGAGTTAACCAATAACTGCAACCGTTTCCGAGTTTGGTGCATGGAAACACTATACCTTCTATGAATGATTATTCTATATTTCCGAGAGTAGATTCCGAGAGTACACAACACGCCGTTTCCGAGTTTGGTGGAACCACTCTCTATACGTTAAACAGTTCCACGTGTGTTATACTTTATATCATAGACTGCTGTGTTTACTAAAATAGCGTGACGTAACTGGAGTATATCGTGAACACAGGCTAGGATGTTCGTGCCGTATAGAACAGTTCGTAATTTCAGTACGTTGCGTGTATGGCGTTCATTGTTAGCCAGATGAT
>JAULBO010133985.1:0-16637 GCA_032355325.1 Clypeosectus delectus
TCTTTCAACGTTGTACACACGTGAGTTTAGAAACACCGGATACGTCTTTCAACGTTGTACGCCCGTGAGTTTAGAAACACCGGATACGTCTTTCAACGTTGTACGCCCGTGAGTTTAGAAACACCGGATACATCTTTCAACGTTGTACACACGTGAGTTTAGAAACACCGGATACGTCTTTCAACGTTGTTCGCCCGTGAGTTTAGAAAGACCGGATACATCTTTCAACGTTGTACGCCCGTCAGTTTAGAAACACCGGATATATACATTTTTCAACGTTGTACGCCCGTGAGTTCAAAAACGTCATTCAGCGTTGTACGCCCGTGATCAGTTTAGAAACATAGTGGATCTTTGTTATTGACACAGGCGATGCACAACAGATACTGAAAACATAGTGTGTCCGCCCTAGTTGAAGTACTGACCGCACACAATGGAGGCATTTAGACAGGAATGGAAAGAGGGTGTGGTCTGGTATTACTTAGCATGCGTCACCGAGAAGTCATGTTTATATACAATGCAGTTGCGACAACCAGTACTAGCATGTACTGTACAAAAAACCATGCTAAGATGATGTTTTGGGGGTTAGTTTTTTTTTATGATGATTAAACAATATCGTTGCAACAAATTATATGAAAGGGGGGAGAGAGAGGGAGAGAGAGAGGAGGAGGAGAGAGGGGGAGTGGGAGAGGGGAAGTGGGAGAGGGGGAGTTAGAGAGAGAGAAATACATTATAGCTTCATATATATACTAGTGTATATAATATATACACCGAATGTTGATAATCTGAAATCGTGATTAGTCATAACCTTTGTGAAACTTATCTAGTTTGCCGGGACCTAGCATGCGCTTCGTTAGGCGAGACCCAATAACCTAACTGTACTTCTCCCCACACAACCCCCGCACCCACTCGCAGCCATGCGATGTAAGAGGTCACTTGGTCCTAGCCAGATTGGGTCACTAACGACCGGTCTGCTAGCCTCTTGATAGATGGTTTGGGTTTTTTATGTGAATACTGAACGCTATACACAAGGGTGGTAGTTACCCGGCATTTAAAATTCGCGAATATATAAACCTCAGCGGGTGCCTTCTAAGAACCATGACACAGCGAAATAAATGATGATAGGCGTGAATGGTATATAATATATGTGTTTATAGCTTCTTCTATAGTCCGGTAAAGATATCCCAGGCCTTCATGTTATGTGTGTTCATATTCGTGATCACAGCCAAGTGGTGGAGAAGGAAATTCATGGAACGGTGACCCTTAACCCTGACCCCCCCATGGGTGATGCACAACCGCTGCGTTATGATACGCGTCCATCGAAGTACCCCCAACATGATCAAAAAGAATCCTCAAAAGAAAGCCAATTTACGCCCCAGTGGCCGTATAACTGCGCCAAATGCTGCGGAATGTTATTTTCGGAAAAAAAGTACATGTACTAGTAATTTGCAACGTTTAATGTCAAGATTTCGACTTGGATCAGCGACTTTGAACAAGGTCTCATGTTGGAATTTGTGTCGTTGAATCAGTATCCACCAATCTATTAGAATGTAAGTGCATTAATTACAATTCTGAATGAAAGAAGCTAACAATAAATACATAACCACAATTTCACTTGTCGTACCCTGTTACTTTGTTCGTCAGAGCCATGTTGATTTGCATACCTGTAAAACAATCCATCATGGTTAGGACTTGTAGAGAATAGCAGAGAGCTGAAATGAACTTGATGGCATAACCATAAAACCCACCTCACTGTACGCCTTATCATAAAGCTGATCATTTACATAATGGAAACAAAAACGCCATCAGTTTGTTTTTGCTAGTGAAAAATACGCAGTTATGATGAATGTGATGGCATGACATATTCTGGGTTTGTTAGCAGTCGGAGATCACAAAGTTGAACATTTCCCACCTCGATAAAACACACACTTTTGAAAGTAGGCATACATTTCATGCGAGCAAGTTCGAATTCTGATGAAAACTGTAGGTGAAGATACTATTATAAGATTTCTTTTTGATTTTTTTTTTAATTGGGAGATTTTTACAGTCGCCTTCCAGCGTGGCTGATATCGGCAGACTGGTATTATAAGATTGTAATCGCATGAAATATGATGCACTTTGCAGTAGGCTATGGGCAGGGTGTTGCAGTAAAAGGTATCTCATCTTTTGTTGGCTGTCTCCATCCCGTGACAAATAGATGGAGTTGAATCGCACGCGATATGGGACCCTTTAGCTATATTCAACAAGAGTGGAATTTTGGAGAGAAAAAAAAGTGTTTGAAAAATGAGTTTGTAATATTTTATACAACATTGCCTGTTGATTTCATGGTGGCATGTGTACGTTTATTTAGCATACATACACGCGATATCATTGTCGTGACTAAATCGTCAAGATGCATACCATTCTTCATGTCATAGAGGAGAATATGAACAGAATAGAAGGGGCTGCCTGGCTGAAGGGTCAGAGCATCCCACGGATGTTTTAGAAGCAAACTCTGTCAATGCATTGACGTAATACTAAGTACGTTTCGGAATTTATCCTAAAGACTTAGCTTCTCAATGCTCGCGTTAGTACATGTACTGTATATGATAGATGGGTATTTACATTAAATGGTTACTTTGGGACAGCAACATAATTTAATATTGTAACTGTACAACAAGGGGTCATAGCATTTATGGTGCAGCCTCCCAAACATAACCTAAATAAATTAAGGATAAGGAATATGTTATCATACTACTAGTATATCGATAGTATGGCCTATTTCAAACATACGAGTGTGCCATCCAAACTTCTCTTGAGCATATATGATATACTGGTAGACTACACACCATCCCATTAACTCGAAGTTATCTTAACACGGTTGGTTTCGATTTAATTAACCCTTTATTTAGTATGGCATTTACACGCTGCATGGGTTAAACAGCACTAGCGTACGGTTAGCCCCGAAGTGTGAGAGCTGTATACTAAAAAACACACCAGAATAGCCTGTGAGATTAATGCGTACAGTGTTGTCAATGGGCATGTTCGGGCCATTTGAGTGTGAATAGGTATAACGTTACTCATTTTGGCAGGTAATAAGGACTATCGTATGGCAGTGAAAGTCCACGAACAAAGGTCCCGGGGGTAGCTGGTCGACCCCAACCCGTCATTGATACCATCAGGTTGGGGTGTGAGGTGTGGGGTTGATCCTCACCCAGGGCCAATGATAGTAACATTAACCGGACAAAAAGTAGGAAAATACGAAAACAACGGTGTGTATTGGTTTCCTTCTAAAGAACAGATTACATCCATATTCTCTATGTGCGTGCGTGTGTGCGTGTGTGTGCGTGTGTGTGTGTGTGTGTGTGTGTGTGTGTGTTTCTAGCCAACGTGTAAAGTACTATTACGTTCAATTATGTGAAATTCGATCAGGTACAGTGTATTGTGAGAAATCACTTGTGAGCGGTAACGCCACAAGTTGGCACTTTTGTTCGGTTTCTCAGTCTTATCTTCCGGATCGGGAATTGACAATGATCAAAATCCAGTCGCCGCTCAGTTATCCATTCCGGCCATCTTGTTTAAACACCGAGTATACCGTAATGTGGTTGGACGCAATTTTAAACTTCCTGAACCATAATTTATATATAGACGGTAGCCAGTATGGTACTTAGTGGTAACATGTATACGCTATTGTGGCCTATAGTGTTTCCGTGTTAGCTCAACTGCCGCTTACAATGGAAGGAAATTGTACATGGCTACAACTGGTCGTTTCGTCCTGCTGCACCAGTGGTAATAGATATACTCTGTGGACAGTATCATTCGCCGTATAGTTTTCAAATAACAAGCAACGCTCATCAGTAAGGATTAAATCTTATCAAATAAGCTACAACGGAATGAATTAGAATACATAGAGAGCAGATTTGTAAGCAATATTGCTTTTACCCAGGTCCACTGAAATACTCATGACCATAGTAACGTACTTCAATCGATGCTCATAACCTAAATTACATTTATATACTAGTGTACATATATACACACACACACACACACACACACACACACATACTAGTATTATACACACACACACACACACACAGCCCCACACACACACACACGCACGCATACACACACCCGGATTCAATGTCCTCATGTGTCCCCACTATGTATACTGTACTGTAGTACGAGTAATCGGCAATTGGGGTGTGACGAACATGAACAATGTAACGTCTTCAAAATTGATATCTGCTTCTTTGCCCACATGTAGATAGATATATTCGTCACATGTTTAGCTTGACATATTCGCGACTGGCGACAAATTATGCCAGCCCGTCGTGTATGCATCGTATGAATAATTCATCTCCATAAAGTAGAGGGCCGCATGGGTGAACCCTGTTGCTTCACATTCCATAGGCGGTGGCAGGCTGGCAACGCAATAACCACCATGCGTGCGTCTTAATCCTTCTTCGATATAGTAGCGTGTCAAGAATAGCGTGTGTGCACTGACACTGTAGTTTGAACATGCATAGTTTAGCATGCGCCGTCTGACAAGCACATAACTTGACATCTGTATTTTAGTCTGGTGTAAGCTTTGCTATTGGGGTTTAGGAAGTAGATTAGGAAGTAAGTTTGTCGCATGAGCGTTTAGGATGCGTAATTTAGGGCGGGTTTAATTTTGTTTTTATATAGTATAGCTTAGCATTTTTAGATTAGCGTTTATATTTTTCTAGTCTAAGTTAGCATTAGCATTTCATTGTTTAGCGTTTAGGACTTAATGTTTTTACTTTCTAGCATAATATAGTATGTGTAGTTTAGTAAGTGTACACATAGATGCCTCTACGTCTGGTAGGCCATATCACACCGATTATAATTATACAGATTATTGGATTATACAGGAAATATGCTAGGAGGGCGGATAGGTATACGTCAGGTGTAGCCGATATGAAAGACATGATATTGTATCCACACTGCTTTCTGCGTGTATGTGACATACCACGTGGGTGCTTCCCGCCAAGTTGAACAGTTCAAAGAACTACACATTTACGGTTGTACTGTTAAATATATTTACTAGCAAGAACAATTAATTCGAAATGAATTTGATAGATAAGTGTCACTATACATATACATGTATTAGAGAACTATCTGAAGAAGTAGATCAATATACGGTAAGGATTCAACCAATGCGTACGCATTGCGCAACATCAGAGTAAAACCTGTCTGACATACAATTATTATAATGAACCTAGATCATTTCTCATGACCGTCGGCAGATGTACACATGTTTCCTATAACATTTTGGTGCGTACAAATCATATTTAAGAATAATTGAATAATTCAGTTCTAATTGTTCTAATTGTTCTAACTCTTAAAGCACACCCGAGAAACGCCATCGTGACCCAAACAATATAAATGCTGGTTTAATCAAAGAGTGCATTTATAATAAAATTGAGAAATAAATGAATAATTTGACAAACTGGTTTTGAAAATAACCGTAGACTGACTAACAGGGCCCGTATTCTCAAAACTTCGTAAGTACTAAGAATGTACTTAACTGCTTTCTGCTTATGTCAATTTTAAGTAGATCTTTCTAAGTTACGAAATTTCTAGAATAGCGGCCCTAAACTTGTGTCTAGAAGTCTTCTACTTATTATTTTCAGGTTTTCATTGTCAGGAATATAACTATTTCGGCAACCCGTTACGTGGTTATGAATGGCGCAATCAGCATATATATAATACGTACATATTAATCCATGTATAAATCTGTGCGCAACAATGTGTGATATCCGCTCGCACGAAAATGTTATCATCCATAATTCACCTGTTGGTGCACATGAATGGCCAAGCAAACTAACCTTCCCGTTTCATAGACTTAAAGGACACATGAAGTGAAAAACTGCGCCCATTCCCATTTATGCAACTTTGCCAGGAATCAAGGGGGTGAATGCGGGTGCCTATACTCCGAAATGATCCCGGTATATACAGCGTACAATAAGCCACTGTGGTACTGATCAAGTAATCAAGTCCATGGGAATTAGGTCTGGTGGGATTCCACGACCTTTCAATATATTTGTTTCCTAAAACCTCCGTGGGGGTCGGTGATACAAATCTATCGGTGCAATGTTTTCATACAACGCATTTGTTCTCGAAGCCGCGACAGCAAAATACAACTGCTTCAAAGACAAAGACAAACAGAAAACTCGCTCTCCGTACGCTCCATGTGGGGTGAGAATATAAAACCTCGAGATTATTCCGAAATACTTCAGGCGAACCCAATCTAGCTAGTTCGACCACGTAGCATATCTCTTGAGAGCTTGAATCTACATTGTGGCCACATTGACTTAATCAACAAGGGCTCAAAACACATCCCTGTATCACCCATACAACAGAGGTCGGATTGTGCGAATTCATCAATTATGTCTTCCGCGTGGCGCAATCTCGCCACAAGTGGAGACGCTTAATGCGAGCAGGAGGGGGTAACATTCCCTCTTAGCTGTAGATTGTAGAGGATTTATTCAAAAGTTGTTTGGAGTCTTGAGACAACTTCGGGGTGACTCATACCCCAGGCCAAGAAACATTTACAATCCCGTTGTCGAGCTGGATGCTCGCCGTGAACGATACAAGCATGTGACACGTGCGGGGTATCACTATATCAACGCGTGAGAGCGAAAACACATATGACAAACCCCACATTACGATATCCAACATACGCAATGGAGATAGCACATAGATGACATAGCGCAACCGCCTTGCATTGGGTCCAAAGGTATACCAGATAAGAACTCGCCCAATGTTCAATGGGCAAATGAAGTAGTAAATTCTTAAAGAAAGAATGTTAGTTTTACAGATGGCATGTACCTAGAATGTACTTCAATGTCAATGACGCGTTGAAAGATAATCATTAACCATTCTGTAATGTTCGCGTAAACGTGTACAATACTTTTCCTGTTTGGCCAAACCTGACATGCCGATGTAGTTGGTCTATCAATATTATTAGAAATCACGACATCTGACCAACTTCTGACGTAATGACAACATTTGTACAAGCTCATAGCTAACACTACACACCTCGGGTGCGATTCCCGTGCGATATACCGGTTGTTAAATGTGTATAACGACCTGCATAAAACGCCCTGAGAATGACGTCGTAAGAAGATAAATACTTTCTCTGAAAGATGGTTTCGAACTCGGAACATGTAATTCAAGCTTCGCTTTGCTGGCAGCGCGCTATAAACAATACATGCAATATATAGTACTTTAGAATGCAATGAGAAAGGAGGAGGTTGGTCACATATGAGCAAAAGAAACTCGATGTTTTAAGTCAACGTATACACAATATTACTATAGTATTTAAAACCAAAAGGAACCAAAATGGAAGTAGCAAAACCACACACAAATTCGCAAGAAAACAAATCAACAAACATCAAGCACAAAAAAACAAAAAAACGATGGTGTGTATATGAATATGGGAATATTAATACATGTAGGGGCCCAAGGATTGACACTCCGTGAGTACTGCAATTGACTTTGCATTTAATCAAAATACCATTGGGTCGCGTTCCGACGTAGCCGATTTCGACAGACCGGACCCACCTAGGGTCGAATGTGTGTCAGCTTCCGTCTTGTACGGGAGGCAGTGATATGTATATACTAGTATCCTATCCTGGAAATTTTGACATATATATTTATATTTATTTTCTATTTATGTATTCCCTTTGTATTAACAATTATATACATATATATATATATATATATATATCATGAAAGCCTAATATAATTATAATAATTTGAAATAGTGATATAATTAGTAACATTTCTGATTGAAATAGGCGTATCACGGAAAGACCTACATCTGTAACACCCAGTACTTGGAAACAATGCGAGAGTCAAGGCGTACGAATACTAGTACTTGCCGTTGGCTTGTGAACGACTATACTGCCATTCCCGAAGGCATGTTCAATAGTGACTAACTTGTTTCGCTACCCAGCCACGTGCTAATTCAACAGACAAGAAACACGTCAACGACAACGTGGTGTTACTGGTAGGCTATAACATATAAATGTTCGTTCCTTCCGAACAAGTCGACGGTTCAGCGTGCAGGTGATATATCGCTGGGCGGAACTGAGTTGGACTAAAGTGCCCCAGGGACTGTCATGGGAAACAGAGGTTTCTAATACGGAAAGAATAGATCCAGCAATGAAACAATACCGTGACCTCACCAGGTAACTTCGTGTTGGTTCGAATAGGATGCACTGTGGAAACCCAGGATAGACCTGACGTTATTGAATGAAGGAATGCCAGTTACTGTCAAGCACGCCAACTACATGGTCCACTAGTATGTATTTACTCGGAAAGCAGATGGACTGGATATTGTTGTTTGAAAACAGTTCCGTCCCACGCAAGGAAAGCTGTCGATATATAAAGGCTGTATTAATTCCAGAGAGTTGATTGGAGGCGATGGCCCAGAGTATAATGAAATTAACTCGGAAGGGCCAACAGCATAATACATTCCAATATCTACGTCGAAATCGGCCAATCATTGAGATCCACGAACCAAAGATTAAACATAATATGAAGACAACGTCACCGTCGTGAGGTACACCAGTGCTGTAAGAAGATACCGAATACTAGGACATCTGTTTTCTTTCTTTCACCGTGGTTCCTCATATGGGTCAATTGCAAGACAATCTGACGGGATTTCAAGGACATGTTCATTGTTCAGCATATGGATGCATTTCCGGAATGCTATAGGTGCATTCCTGAACGCGGCCCAGAGAGGATCGGGTCCAATATAATTACCCCTGCCACTTATAGCAAAGCAACGAAGGGTTGCACACATCGGCAACTTGACCGGCAAGAAGCACTGAAGGCAAATAATTGATTTTCTGAATGGATGAAAACGGCGCACTTGAAAATTTCAGCTGTACTCGGTATACTCCGTGAAAGAATACCGTCTTCACGTTCTACATGGATCACGGTTACGATGTGTTCATACTTGTTTAAAAATAGCATGCAGCCGTTTAAAGCACATTAAACTATTAATCTATTCTATATAGAGAAATACTCTTTTTTGTTTTTGGTATTGGATATTTTAGCGTTTAAAAGTTATGTTAGGTTTTTTTTCTCCATATTTTTTATTAGGTATACTTATTATGTAGAAAAATATAAATAATATTTAAAAAATACAAATAATTGCTTGCAAGTATGATGCTGTATCTTTAAGAAGTTTCGAGAATAGGGCCCGAGGCATGTAAGATCTGTGGCAGTCGATGAATGCCTCAGCAAACTCGTCGAATGGGATAATGTTATCATGAAGCGTTATGAAGCACAGGTGAAAGATACTGGCAGTGACAATTAGTATTATCGGACATTGTGACACAAACACACTGACGCACGCACGTACACACACACAAACAAAAACATGCAAATTAAAAGTGAAATACAGTTTCGAGGAGAAAAGCTCGACCTCGTTCTTCCCATTCATAAATTATAGCAGATGCAGCAGTGGATACTCATTCCGCGAAGATTGATGATGTCCCACTTTGCGATCACGGAAAATAGACGGGTGCTTCGCAATGGCGCATGACGTCTATTCACCTTTACTTACTTCCAATGGAATCTTGACGCTGAATCCTCGGGACCTTTAACCGTCACCCTGCTGTAGGCAACCGCAGATGTCCTATACAACCGTGTTCCTGGCTTCTTCCAGCAGGGGTGTGTGTGTGTGTGTGTGTGGGGGGGGGGGGGGGGGGGGGTGCAATTCATACGTGACAATGAATTCCTGAAAGATTTGATAAAAGCTCAACGCGCACAGTACGTTTAATTCTTCCAATCCTATTCTCGAAATAAATACACCCTTTTAAGTCCATCCGGCCTGCTAATATCTCCCTTGAGGCGCGCGTGGTATGAATATTAATATTCACCCGTGATCATATGGTACTTCGCATACCGACGAGCCAGAACACTATAACCAGTATCAACTAAAGGTGAATAATCCTACTTTCATTAGTTGGCTGCTAGAATCAGAAGAAAAAACCCACACACGCCCTGATTTGAAAATAGATTTCGCGAGGAGGGAAATGCGTTTATAACGAGGGCCGTGACACGACTGTCTCTCGTCCGCGGTTTGAGGGACATTGATACCCGACACTGTTGTCAAAGGCTTTCAAACGTTGACAGCGCAGCCACCGCCATACCTATCTTTTAGTATAAAGGATATCGGGGGTATGTGAAACGTGGACATACGTACAGGGCCTAGTCCTCGGGGTGAATAGGAGCGAGCACAAGTCGACGCCGACTCTAGTGGGGAATAGGCGTGCGCCGGTTCGTGGTCAAACCGCAACCACGCGACAGTCTCCAATATTACCCTTCAAAATAAGTTCGGATTATTCAGATGTTCAGGTCCTATTTATCAAATATACACATCCTACATACATGTGTTTGGTAACAATTCAACAGTGCGTCATTTGTCGATACATGCTTAGTAGTATAAAATTGTACTGCGCCCATGTGGTTCAGGGCGAGACGATGCCAATGGGTGCTCAAAACGTTGAGGAGTAAATCATTAAACATAAAACTCTTACTGTTTTTGTTTTACTCAACTTAGCATGTTTCCAGTGATTAAATCCTCCATGAAATGTTTGTTTGAATTGTGCACAATGATATAACAAAACCGTTTACTTGGTTTCATCATAATCATTGACACCATGGGTCGATCCACCAATATGAATGATCCTGCGGTTCGTCAACCATTATGACGAAACCATGGCACTATAGGTATCGCTGCCGAGCCCGCATTTTAACGCTCCTGGAGTGTGTTGTACTAAGTAAAGATAAAGACTCACAAACGATCTGAATAATCAAGATTGAAGATCTAAGTACCGCTTTAACATTATGTACAGGCATGAAGCTGTGCGCCCCAATTCACCCTCTCTCTTCCTCACATTCTCTCTCACATGTTCTCTCCCCACTCTCTCTCTCTCTCTCTCCCCACTCTCTCTCTCCCTCTCTCTCTCTCTCTCTCAGTGTAATATGCGTGTTGAAATGCACTCTTGGGTAAGTGTGCGTGCAATGAAGATCGGACAAAGTACAAACATGCTAGAGCTAGTAGTCTATGCTGTAATATGCATAGCTCATTCAACTAGCGTTATTGTACGACAATATGTGCACACTGAATGCGTATCCGCCGGGTATTATTTAATGAACTGGAAGGGTTTACACACTACCGCATTATCCAACACGGCAACGACAAAATCAACCTTAAAGGTATGTACCATTGACATTTGATCCGCAATAGCCATCTTATTTCATATATGAACCCGTGCACTGCAAGTTAATCGCAACGCGATCGGGCCCGAACAGTATACTAGTAGCTGGATGGGTAACACGTACTAAACACAATAACCTGAGAGTATCTAGGATTCAATCCTTCCCTAACACTGAGCTCATGAGACACGTTTAAAATACAAGTTGCAATGTTACTTTATGTAGTACTAGGCAAGTGACTTTGTTCGAAGGTACCTTTGTTCAACCAGCAGAAAATGGGTACCCAGTAGTAAGAGATAATGACCTTCCAGAGGGAAAAGAGCGTGCACATTGACGGGGGTAATGAATGTAAACGCCAGAGAGCAGCCATAGCTGGAAGCTAGGCGCTATATAAAATGAACATTACACTACGATCAGATGAAGTGATTTTTCTCTGAATGTAAAGAAATAAAATACAAAGGCACAACTTTCGCAACCTGAAAACTGACTCTTCATTAAATTTATTAGCAGTGTCTCCGCAATGAAAGACGTAATTGATTTTTGAGCACAATGGTTGACTGTGCACAAGATTGGCCTATTAAATCATTCAACAGCGTCAGTGTACTGCGGCTGTATACAAAGACAACGCTAGTATGAATGCAATTTGGACTACTTGTAGTATTTGAAGTTGGTTGCACTGCCACAATCATAATACTTTAATAATAATATAATAATAGAACCATGATGGCATCAATAGTAATACCCGTCTTGGTGTGTTACGTTTCGGATGGCCTCATTAAACATTATACGAATAAAACAATGTGTCTATAAACAAACCTCTCGATAAACTAACATCTCGATAAACTAACGTAAATAGTTCAGGCCCCAAACTGTTTTGAGCACGATTCCATGCTCAACTCAAGGTTTTGTTCACAAATCTCCATATAATATTTGAGTCCGCGTATGAAGTGGATGAATCATTCATGGTGAAGTTGGCAACATTACCAAATGAAACACCTATATTTTTCCCAGAGTGTGCAAATTGAACGGATATGCAGTTAAACATACGTCTAGCCAAATAATACATATAAACAACCATATGATATTGCCGAATATGATCCCCACGTTCGGGGATATTCCAGGGTTAAAAAACACCCAACCCAAATCCGAAACATACGTGTTATGTGTGTTTGTATAGCGACTGTCTGTGCCAACTTGTCTCTGCGCGTACATACACACGACGTCGTATAGTGCCTTCGCTAAGTGAAACTAACTCGGGGTTGTGACAAAAAGCAATAATTTATGCAAACTATTTTTAAAGGAAGGGGACACGTGATACCAGTATGTGTCTGTCTCCACGGCGGATTTTCCAATAAAGATTCCTATGGACTCTCAACCCGTACGCCATTCCAGCAGAATTCCGTTCAATGCCCCCTTATTTCCATGTATTTTCCCACCTCGAGGAAATCAGGTTTAAAAAAAAAGAGCATAGTTTTTTTGTGATAAAGATTTTTCTTAGTTTTCGAAATGTTTTGATGTAAACTTGCTTTTCATGTGCTACTGCTCTGCATGTCCTGTGTAAGTCGACATCGACAAACGAGTTTGTACACTTTATAGTTATAAAACTTCCTTAGAACATAATGCACGACTACAATGTAGGATGTTAAACGCAGTCTCCCAAATCCAGTTAATCAACGTATGCCCGTCGAAGCATTTTACAAAACAAAATAAAAAGTTAAATGAATCTATTCTGCACATTGAACGTATATTATATTATTATATATTTTGTATTATGAGCCAAAAAAAATAATCATATTTCAATACGTGTTGTCACCTTTAACATATATATTGATAACACGTATGCTCGGAATATCAAGGCCAAAAGGCCAGCTGGGAGTCCCCCGAAACTAGCCAATAGCCTTCGTGTAAACGACACCGAACCGCGACAATTTATCATGTACGAGATTTGTTTATATATGCCAAACAATAATAGGCAATCGCATTAGACCTAACCACAGTCGTGTCAATAGAGACACGCTTTATATTCCTTCCTTTATAGCGATGCGGACGTGTCCCTCAACCAAGTTTAAGTTGTCCAAACACGCGAGTTGGTCGAGGGCTACCCGTCAGTCGGGTGAAAAGATGTGGAAGGTCAAATGCGACATTGTGCAAACTCATGCTTGGGAGGACACAATTATTGAAAAGAAATTACGCCCGATGTTGTTATACTCGAATGATCGGAGTATGTCACTCCAAAAATACAATATTTATATCTACGAGCATAATCTGTACAAGATATATATAGACGAACCAAAATGTCGCTAGGGACGGCTTATACATGAATGTAGCAGCTGTCTAGGTTGAAAATCCGCAGACGTAGGCCTAATATTGGCTTCAAACTAGATGAAGAAAAGCATACAAACATTGCCTTTCGGCGGGAACACGCGGCAGCATGTTGTCTGCATGCGGTTAGGAAAGGTCAGTCACAATTACTTATACATATACGTATCTGTGATTAGATCAGAGCCGCACTTAGATTATCTCAACCGGCGAGGTTCCGCGGTTTTCGCGCACACCACAGGGTCATGAGGTTGACGTTAAATTCCGCCCAGGGACAGACACGGCTAAGCTCGATTGTGTGTTCTGTACGGTTGATCAACTAGAAAGGCAGCCAGATGGGTTTTCGACAATTGTCAGTTTCTTTTGTGGCCTGTTACGAGGCGAACAAAAAGATGCAAGTCATAGTTGGAGACGAAAACAAGATGTTTGGCAATCATAGTAAATCCTTAATAGAGACGCATTTCGAGACTTTGGAGATCCTAGAAATGCAAATATATGCTGTGAAATAGAATACCTACCTATGGAATGCGATTGAAGGTATACCTGTGGTGACAACTTATCATATTGTGTTCAGTGTCTGTGTACGAGGCCTTGTTCCGGAACTGCAGTCTGACAGAATCTGATTTGATGCTAAATTGAAAATGTCACCTGCTCATAAACTATTGGATTTTATCACCCAATACAGTGTTTTTGCAGCCTCGGATTTGATACCTTTCACGCCTCGTGTTGATATATTTGATAATCCAAGACACTTGGGTGAGATTCCTATATATACGATGGTTTGATTGCGAACTTTAAACATGGGTCGCTGTACCGTCTCGCGAACACAAGGCATGTAGGCCTACACATATGACATTAGAATGATATATACTAGTAGCAGAACAGCCACATTAAAGGGCTATAAAAGGCTTCCAATTCATACTCCACATTCCATGAACATAAACTTTGAGAAGCGACATGCAAAAGGATATATTTTCCTATGCAGTATTTCAACACTGCCGAAAGGATTTGTCCTTTGTTATTCCGAATTTCTAAACCACTATCACGGCATAATAAAATGACAGTAAACATGCACCGAAAATAACTTAATTGCCTGTTCCGAATGCGTAGGAAATTATAATAGGGAACCGTATATATTTATTAGGACTTACGCTATGACGTAGAACAGTAAACAACCCTCATTCCCCCATCCCCCTCTCTCTCTCTCTCTCTCTCTCTCTCTCTCTCTCTCTCTCTCTCTCTGTCTCTCTCTCTCTTTCCTCTTTCTGTGTATGGTCACTCGCTGGTTCATACGCATTAAACAACTATAGACAAGAAAAGAAGCGTTGTTTGTTTCTTATTGAAGTAATCTCGTATAGCCTAAACTAACTATTTCTGTAACATGTATATGGCGTTCATGAACCACCCAACGACCCATGCTAATTTGCTGTACAGAATAAACGCGAATCTGAGCGTGCGTGTTTCACAACGACAGGATTGCATACCTGATACAGGTATAAACGATAAGATAGTTAGACTCACCTGTGACAAATCGTCCAAATGCTGGGTCAAACAGTTTGAGTAACACTGGCCCCACAAGATCCGTTGAGACTCGCCTCTGGCCGTGCTCAGTATCCCCAGAAGAAGGGTTAGTTCCCCAAAGTAGCGCCCAGTCATCGCTACATGGGGAATCCGTCGGGTTTTTGGTTCACATCTACCACTGAGAATGCCCCCACATCGACTACCTGTCGACTAACTTTGTAGTCGTCTGCAACTCTGCGGTTACGCTTAGTAAATTGCTACACTGTGATTGGACGGTATTTTTAACCCGCGCCGTCCCTCATTGGTCGAGAGCGGATACATTCACACTAGTATAGTATCGGGCGCTTGAATCAAGATTGATAGACCACTACGGGTTCTTGTTTGACTATTTGCCGTCATGAATGGAACCGATCACGTTGTGCACGTTGCGTGTTTAAATACTGATTATGCACTTTTTGTGCACGTTGCGTGTTTAAATACTGATTATGCACTTTTTCTTTCCGGGAGAATATTTATGTCGTGTTTAGTTCTCGGCTTCAGAATGCACGTCAGATTCCCGTCCATAAAGACGTTATTTCTGGATAAGGCGATTAAACAGCAATAATTACTTAAAGCCAACAATATATACACGACAGGTAAAATATATGTGGGCGATATGTGAAATGTCCAATATATTCAATGTGTTGGCAATAATCCTTTAAGAGCTATAGCAAAGATTAATCCATTTGTGCGTGTGACGCACGCAAATCGTTAATGTACCGTTTCTTCATTCATACACCGAGGTTGTAGTGCTAATAATACTACACTGTATACAAGCATGCATGCGTACTATGCCATTGTAATTAGGATATAAATACCATGTAAATTATAGATATAATATTGGAAACATGTCCGAGACTGTCAAACTCGTCAACATTTGCATAATAATACTAGTAGCTTCACGCAGGTTTATGAGTGTGTTTTTTTCTTTCATTAAACCCAATCACACCTTTTATATTACCGTTTAGTCTTCGTAATGCATTTTAGCCGTTTAATATACCATTGAAAGAGTTGATTCAACAGAGTGTAGTAAAGAGTTGGGGTTATGCCAAACAGATGTGACACGAGTAACCCGGGCCTATATACTAGTATATAAATGTAGGTAATGTAATTGACAAATTCCGGTGGGATTTTTTCGCCTCAACGCTGTATTGTTTTGGTACATGCCAATCATATAACAAGGTTGCTCAGTGTGAGCCACGATCGAGTTGGCCTATAACCTCTGACCTTTGTGTATATGCTAATGTAAGTTCTTTCCTGAATAGGAAAACTATGACGTGGCTGAAATCTAATTTTCAATATACATGTATTTCGTTGTATACCATAAACAGAAAACTACAGGAAAGTTGTGTAGCGTAGGCATTGGATTGTTAATCGAGACGTTACCTAATGAATTATATCCTACGGACCTGGACCCCTATTCTCGAAGCTTTCTTAACTAAGAACATTCTTAGTCATAAAAGGTCTCTATAAAATTGTCATAAGCAGAAACCCAGTTAGGCAAATTCTTAGTACTTACGAAC
>JAULBO010134207.1:6059-16611 GCA_032355325.1 Clypeosectus delectus
CCCCCCCCCCCCCCCCCCCCCCCCCCCCCTAATGTCTCAGTTTCCGTCTTGTACGGATGGTACTGGTTCAGAAGTGCACGCAGGTTCCTCCATGTGCAGTGTGCATGTATATGCAAGGCATGAGAGGTTCGATTGTCCCGTACATCGCTGAATGGTTGTCATATAACATAATAGTAGTATAGTAATGCATTAAGTAATATCATCTCGCATAGGGCTTAACAGGTTACGAATTGTTTGTTGCAAGCCGCATTGAAAAATGTTAACAGTACACAGTGTATGGGTATCCAATGACAGGTACTGTAACATGGATGCATCAGTGGAACACTTAAATACAGGTCTCGCAATATACTATATAGTATACTAGTATACAGTGTAATCATATTTATAATATAAGTGTCTCAGTCCCATGATCCGTCGGATTCATGTCGAATGGATGTGCATGTATGTTCGACATGATAAACTCGCGGTAGAAACATCTGCTTGGATATACAGTATAAGGCGGGATATATGCATAGCGAATAATAAACTCGCTTCGGTGTCATACCATTTTTATCAAACGAGTGACTAGTTTTGGTATCTAACTTTCGCTCGTTAGATACCAAGTTGATGGCTCAGTTTCACACATATTATGTAACTCATACGATCTTGAGTTGTGCGTACCCAGCAATGGATGTCGTCTTTGAATTATTGTCTTTGTGTAGAACTAATGAGAAATATTGATCACCAAAATAACGTTCCTAGATACCGAGTAAGAGGTCGATTTCGACTTTGATTTTCTTTCAGGGGTTACATAATCATTGGGATTGTCTGTATGAACGCTAGCACCATTATTTGAACATATAGCAATGTCTACCAGAGACATATTTGTGTTATTCTAGCATTCTTTGTTTATACACCACGAATGTTAGATTATATTTATCATAATAGTGACGTCACAATTGGTAGTGACAATGGGTAGTGACGTCACTCTGTTGGATATATGAAAATATTCAATGGGCGTATCCAACTTCCAGGAGCCATATTGTGTGATATTTATCGCTTAACATTTAATTAACTTTCTCCACTCCCCGCCCCCCCCCTCTCTCTCTCTCTATCTATATCTCTCTATATCTAACTCTCTCTCTCTCGGTCATTATGTTCCAGGTTGTTTTCATTGGCAACCTGCCAAGCCATGTTCTTTGATTAAAGACAGTAACATATGTTGTGATGTTTTTTCTTTGATCTCCTCATTAATTTATTGTCTTGCTTACCTAATAAATAGGCAGATGTATCTAAAAAGTATGGCAGCGTACACGTTAACTACGCTACCGTAAGCCACATTTAACACAAAACTCATGCGATGTTTTAGTTAGTGCTCTTACATAGTAATTGGTCGTCAAAAGTAATTTCTGTATAATGCTCGCCCATAGGCAGAGGCTAGGGGAATCCATATGAATGGTATTGGCGGATACTGTTTGGCGCATATCACGATGTTCGATGGCTTGCAACCATATTTAAATGATTGTATTCGGCCCGTCGTATTTCTACTGGCCATCAGTAGTAATAAGGTGTTATAGTATCTATTAGAATGCATACACCTACTTCATTCTAGCAATGAGTCGCCCATGCGATAAGTATCTTACATGTTGACTATACTAACGATATCAAAGAATACCATGAAATCTGACTATATTCGTCATCCGTATAAATATGTATTTTTTAGAATACAGTGTTTTTGGTTAGGGTTGTCTATATACATTATGCTTAAAGGCCACGAACACTTGATTGTGTATATTGAAAAAGTAGTTTGTTTGTGGCAACATAATAATTGACACACTAATATGCCTCTTCAAAAAGACATTCCCATTGAATTATAAACCCACATATTGGGTCATGCCAGCTTCTGTAACAAGGTATGCGGGAGTGACGTCACACCAGGACTGGCACTATGTGACAACAATGCAATTATTTGACGTCACAATCCATGCATAACACAGAGCCGCCTAAGAACAATCAATGGCGAAGCTAATCATGCGCGCGGCTACGCCTGGTGTGATGTCACAATATGTATAGATCGACCAGTGTTCGTGCACTGGCTGTCACATACTATTACTTTAAGAGAGCAATGTGACACAGTGGGGTCTCAGATATGAAAAACAATCGCGGAGTACCAATATGAAATGCTAACATTAGAAGGGAATGAAAACTGTATTGAAAAAAATCAAATGTCCGTGCACTTTAAATGTACCTCAACGAAGTAATGCTATACGGGTTAGAAGAGAACAATATTTACTCTAAAAATATGTCATTTCAAATCTATCAATACATGTATGAAGTAGAAGAAGAAGACGCATGTTTACGTTGCCATTGATCCTATGTGGCATTTAAGTGTTAAGTTGTAATTCTAGCACGGTTAACTGAGGGAAATAATGCAGTATCAGCCTGACGACTTATTGGAAGCACCAGCTGTTTACGTGCCGTCCGCTCTTTGTTCCAACACCCACAGTAATGTTGTCTGCACGTGAGAATGTCGGTTTGGCTACAAAGAACAGATAGAGTGGAACCGTTTGTAGCATGTTTAAACATAAGAACATTTCTGGCGATGTTTGGATAATGTCCAACTGCTGCGTGCCAGTTTAAGGGTATACTTACATAGTATAACACCCAGTCAGCCAATCGATCGGATAGCTGTATGGCAAGGTTCCCGAGAGATGCTCGCTTAATTACCTTCGTTAGTCATAGTGTTTACAGTGACGCGAATATGATGTATTTCTAAAATATTCCAAAACAACGAGTAGCTGCATGTAGGTTCGAAACAGCGTGGACAAAAAAAAAGAGTAGCGTGTAATGTCCAGCTTATAATTATTATCCGCTCACTGGGGGTGTGCAGTACTCCGGTCAGTGGATCACCGTGCAAACAGGTCCCCTATATCAGACCCATTGGTGTATGCAACACATGACCATGCTTCATATCAACATATCTTCCTACCGGGTATCCATCTATCAGCTACGTCGCTTACGTCACTTACTCTAAAACCCGTTTCCTGTAGGGTCCGGAACTAATCCCAGATACCATAAGGCTATTTTGTTTACCACGTGTCACCAATCCGACTAGTTACTGTCGACGACCGAAAGTACTTAACTAATTTAGCAACCTGAGTGGTGTGGCTGGCCATGGGCCTGCATGTAAATTGAATAGGTACGTAATTTTAATAAATGTAATAAGCAAACGCTAGTGCAAGGAATGTGTCGGAACTTACTAAAGGTGGGCAATGCATTCATAAATGTGCATGGTGCATGATGCGCAGCTACTCTAAACAAAGGACAGTGTGTATGCATCGTAATCTTAACAGCAACAGTATGGTACATGATTCATATAAAATTGTCATCGCATGTATGACCACAACGTGTCGGTATACAATTGCAGTCCCACCTATGAAACCTCCTTAATTAAATATAGTTAGTTTGTCATTGGATACGATTGTAAAGCTCTGTATGCACATGCGCAGCACATACAAGTAACTAATACGGAATAGTATCAGACACTATAAGCATACACACACAACCACACACACACACACACACACACACACACACACACACACCCACACACACACACAACCCCCCCCCCCCCCCCCCCCACACACACACACACATGGATTAAACACTAAACACGTCACTGTTTTTTTCGTTGTCTAACCGTTACTCGATTCTAAATTTGTAGATCGAATAATGCATAGAACGAAGCATAGCGGTATGTAGGAATATGTTCATTGTATCTCATGTTTACTAACTCAACGGACGTTTCATGCTCGATAAATAGTTGCTTATTGTGAATAAATATGTATACGTTGTCAACAAATAAACACACTGCTGTCATCGGATTGTATTTTATGCCTTGGTGTGTGTAATGCTACACTAACATAACGAATACGTGTACACGCCGGTAATTCGTTACCCGACCACCTCGGTTGAATGTTTTAATAGCACAAAATAAGTAGCCCCATTTCTGCACAAGCTCCTTTCATTCTAACCGTGTTATAAGTTTATCATCGTAAATTAATTCCTTCAGGAAAGTAGTGCAAATATTATGAAAGGGCGTAGACGAGGCATATATCCTTGCTGCAGACCTTGTACAAAATAACTGACGCCAGAGGAACTACTTTTTTTTTGGTTTCGGACGTCTTGGGGCAAACACGCGTAAACAAATAGTCTCGTCGGGATGCGTTGAGTGAAATGGTGAAAAGAAGCGCCTGCATGTATACCTATATGCTCGAACCAGATGCTTCAGTATTGTAAACCAATGAAGGACTTAGACTGTAGTATGTGTTAGTATCGTATGTGTGTTAATATATGTGTGTGTCTGTGTGTGTGTTTGTGTGTGTGTGTGTGTGTGTGTGTGTGTGTGTGTGTGTGCGCGCAGATATATTATGAGTGTATGTGTTGGTTTTAAACTCAATGAAACCTGCACAATACAATAACAAGTAGCACTCAATACTAAATACATGTTTGTCTTACATTATAGAAATATACATAATGGTAAACTAATTGGATACATTAAGTTTTGGTTTTTTTTCTTTGCACGTTGGAAAAGTCGACAACCCAAACAAAATACAACATTCCATGCATACATACACATACACACACGCACACGGTAATGCTTACTACACAGAACAACCTGTAACGGCTCATTAGTTTCCAAGATTCCAAGTTTCCAAGTATGTGTAACAATAATAGTCGAGCGACTGGATTGGACAGTAGAACTGATATGCACTGTACTAGTACTCTGTATAGCTATAGCTGATTAGGACACAATCATGCGAGGGCTTCCAGTGCTGATATGTTGTCTATGAGTGAGACTCTAATAAATATATCTGTATATCTGTCTGTCTGTACGCCAGGCCCCGAGTTACTAAACTTATTGAGTACGAGTTCATGCTCAGACTGAAATGGAGATTTGTGAAAGAAATCTCGAGTTGAACATGGAATCGTGCTAAACAAAAAATAAGTTAAGTAACCTCGAGGCCAGCAGCCCGTTTCACTAGCATGCTAGCACGCTAACCTGGCTAGCATGCTAACTTAAGTTGAGTCTGTTCAGGCTCAATTAATCCCCTCCCTGCTGGATTAGGCACATACATGTACACGACTATTTAGGGCATCTCAATTTGCCTCCAGCATGTTGAGGGTTAAAGTACTAAGTATTAATACAAAGATTGATGAAATGGAAAATTGTAAGTTAGCGTGCTACGGCAATTTAGCATGCTAACCGCGTTAGTGAAACGGGCAGCTGGGCCCCGTTTTCAGAACTATTGTAAGCTACACCTACATGTACATGATTGTATAATGATAGGATCAACACTTTAAATTGTAGCGGGAGCCCAGTTGTAACTATTGCAGAGCTATACTAGTTCTAAGCAACGAGGCCTGGGCCATTTTAGATCATGTAGATTCATATGCTAGTATTATACTGTGTTGGTTACAAAGCTTCGTCGAAATAACTTCTAAAGCACTGTCAGATCTAATTACGACAAACTGCTCTTCGTGCAGTTGGTTTACAATGCAACCTAAAATGCATACTATTATAGTGACAGTGTTTGTTGTTGTCGTTTGTATAGTACATGGGTGACAGTCGATCTCTAAGTATACGTTGTTATCGCGCTAGATATCTCTCTATTTTTCTCTCTCTCTCCTTATCTCTTCTCTCTCTTCCTCTCCTTCTCTCTTTCTATCGTCATATTTCTCCGTCTCATGCTCTCGCGTTCTCTCATTCGTAACACACGTTGGTCAACGTTGTATTTCTGCGTCGCAGCCATTGTCTTTTGAATGAACTCTGCATCTTGATAATGAATGTGATGAAGTTGTATAGATGCGCAACAGTTCGGCTCATCCGGTGTATAAATACGCCCGTGTTATATGTCCGGTATTACAGTACTGATATCGGTTATGTTCTCATACATGTATAAATCTAGATATGAATGTCGATACAGGTGGACATTAAATTGTTTAATATTGTATAAACCATGCCCTTTTTGCCCAGTATCTGTTTTTCGCAACGCCCTGCTCCGCGTACTGTACGTAAATCTTATCTCGCGTACTCTCACAGGAAGTCAAGTTATCTAACCATTAACGAGATCTGTATGTTATGATCGCGATATGTACAGTGCATTCACTCAAACTCGCTGTCAGACACAGATCAAAGGCATGCATTGATCTGCGCGTATATTATGGCGATAAGAGTGTACGAGTTACTGCGTGAACTGTTATTAGTCGTGCGGAATTTGAAGCAAAAAGGAGTTCCGCATGGCCAAGATTGGAATTAGACTTGTGATAGAACTATGCTCTGTCACATGGTACATTATTATATGTGGGTGCCAACATATAGGTGATCTGGGTAATCTATGTGTACGTGCATGTACGCCTTTTGAACTGTCCATATTTGATGTATGAATAAATATACCTGAACATGCAAAGCATAACCATGTAATAGTGCGCCGAATTGTACAAATTGGCATACAAGTATTTGACTATTCACAATAAAAGAAGTATGTTAACATCTGCATAGTATTAAGTTGTGTTATAAACGTTGATAGTAATGCGATTTAACTCGCAACACTTACGATGTGTCTTTCTTCGCATCCGTCTTGTCCAAAATACAAATTAGTTGAGAATTCGACTTAGTATTAGTATTATACATACATGTGGGTCTCCAATTTTACGATTGCTATTGTACATGCGCGACTTAAGCGGTGTTCTATATGTTCGGCTTCCGTTAAATTTGGTTCGTTATGATGACACTTTGATATGCTGGTTTGGCGCTACGTTGTATGTACGTGTACTGTGTGTTTAGCAGATGTAGCGTAGTATAGCAGAAGAGCATTATATATAACGCAACTCGAGAACTACATCATCGTACACCATTATGATATTAGGCAACGCGAATGCATTCCACTTGCTGTGACTTGGGGAAGGATACAAGGTGTTTATATTGAGACTGCTATACTGTAACAGAACAGGAAATGAATACGCACCGAATTGCGAAATGTTGGTTTAAATAGTATGTATGTCCCGCCGTCCACGTTTATATGCATGATGTGTTTTGCTCAAAGTGTTCTGGTTGTCGAACATACTGATACACATGCAATAATAGAATTCTCCACACAAGGTCTCGGACATCCTTTCTCGGTTATCAAAAGCATCGTGGTTCTTGATGTGTTGCCATGACTGGCAAACGGCAACCGAGAGACTAATTCGTATCACTTCATTTCATTGCGTACATCCTATCTAAAAGATAGCGCAGCTACATTTTGTCTGTACTGACTGTTTGCGTGCTTGACAACTCCCTGACATCGGTTTCATTAAACTGAGATAGTGTTAGAACATATAGGCTGCCAAACGTTGACATCACGTGAAGAGAGAAAATGGTTTTCATTGGTAACAACGGCGCCACATAGTCATTGGACTGTAGGGTGTTATTTAAGCGATACAGTATGTCTTCTTTTTTATTTACGCAATTTGTAAATCTCGTTCTTGGGTTCTCGGTGCAGTTTGATATAACGAGATTGCACGGCTCATGTATTACGTATCTAGAACACAACTAGGAACGCTCGTGTTCATTTATATAAGAGTGTAATTAATAATATTGCACTAGTGTATATACGTTTGATCAGGTAATATGTAACATAGATCAGTAATGTAGTATACGCAGAGTCAGCAACGTTATACGGTTGATCAAGAACGTTACTATTTGGATCAGGATCGCTATCCGATGTATACGCTGAATCAGGAATGGCTCAGAATGCTATTTACATGATCAGGAATTGTATGCACATTGGACCAAGACGTGTTATATCAGAAACAGAAGCGTTCACGAACGCTATACGTATTTGATGTATGAATAAATGCACGCAATTTGTTAGTCTCATTATTGAGATCTCGCAGCAGCTTGCTATAACGAGACCGTATGGCAGGCAAGGCATATGTACCATTATTCAGGATAGATTATAGCAATGTTATTGGTCAGTTGCCGCCATGTATATATAGGATCTACCATGAGTGGTCATTTATTACTGAATTTATTCAACGAGTTGGCCAAACTAGTAGTCGTAGTAGTAGTTGTAGTCGTAGACGTAGTAGTAGTAGTTGTTGTTATAGTCTTCTTAGTAGTAGTAGTAGTTGTTGTTTTTATAGTAGTATAGTAGTAGTCGTAGACGTAGTAGTAGTTGTTGTAGTCGTAGTAGTCGTAGTAGTAGTTTTAGTCGTAATAGCAGTAGTAGTCGTAGTCGTAGTAGTCGTAGTAGTCGTAGTCGTAGTCGTAGTCGTAGAAAGGCGGTGGACTTCGGGACCAAAAGGCTCCCGGTTTAAAATGACTCCCCGGAAATCCGGCATCATTGGCGTTGGAAGTTGCCTTTCCACGAGGATCTCGTGCAGTACAGATCTGATGTCGCCCTTGGTTTCCAGCGGGTCCTCGCAGGATACTACCGCAATACTCAGCGCTCTGCTATTACGTCAGTGTCCCTCCTTACTAACACTGGGGTGACATGAAGGGAATAATACAGGAGGCCGCTCTAAACATCAACATAAAGACATGCACTGTGCACACACTGAAGGGGCACACCAGCCCTTGTCGGAGGAGCTATGAAGGCATACTACCGTATACTATTCTCATTGATGTCATGAACCATTATTCGATTGATGGTCTTGAAAGTAATTCATTATTGGCCAATTATCCTGTATCTCCATGCGATACACATGCCTATTCTCTTTGTCAATTCCTGATTGTGTTTGGTTGAGAGTTGTGCATCGTCACTGTCGTTTTTCAATCAAAATCGCTGTGGTTGATGTTGTTGAACTGAAGATTAAAGCCGAAGTGTGTGTGTGTGTGTGTGTGTGTGTGTGTGTGTGTGTGTGTGTGTGTGTGTGTGTGTGTGTGTGTGTGTGTGTATGCTTGCACTAGTCTGGATGTACGCGATTCATTGTAATATGATGTCGCAGTTTCAATGGCAATGTGGGTACCACTTTGTGTTCAGGTCCTTGCTGTACCCCTACTAAAGCTGAGCGCACTGTATACAGGGGAACATAACACGTATTTTAAAGTCGTTTGGTATGACGCATGCAGCTGGGTATCAAACTACCGAACTTCCGCACTCCGAACCGACACTTTAACCATTACGCCACGGATTATAAGTGGCTGTTCACTGTTGCGGTGCGTTTACGATGGAGAGTGAGGGGAGAGAGATGGAGAGTGAGGGGAGAGAGTGATGGAGAGAGAGGGGAGAGAGTGATCGAGTGGAAGAGAGAGTGATCGAGTGGAAGAGAGAGGAGGGGAGAGAACAAGTGGGGGGAGAAAAAAGAGAGAGGGGAGAGTGAACGAGAAAGAGTGAGGGGAGAGAGAGAACAGAGAGCGGAGAAAGACGGAGATAGAGAGAGGAGAGAGAGAACAGAGCGGAGAAAGACGGAGAGAGAGAGAGAGGGGGGGTGGGGAAGAAAGAGAGATAGATGGGGGGGGGGGGTGGAGAGAGAGTTATGAGATACTTCTTTGAATGGAGACATCGGGGCCTGGGACCGTATTCTCGAAACTTCTTAAGTCCTAAGAAGTTCGTAAGTACTAAGAATGTGCCTAACTGGTTTTCTGCTAGTGTCCATCTTAAAGAGATATTTTCTGACTAAGACATTCGTAAGTTAAGAAGTTTCGAGAATACGGCCCTTGGTCGTTTGAATACTGATTCAATAGTGATTGCCGTCTATACTTACATGTACACGTACGTATTCGACAATGTACGTCTTATTCGTATGTAAATTAAGCTTACGTATATGTTTAAACTTTTCTTTGAAAGAGGCATTCGTTGAGACACAAATAGACAGCTACTTCCTGCTGATAAGATACATTATGTTAAAGTACGCAGTATTGTTGTAATGAACTGAAAAGCTATTATTCCGGGCGACATTGTAACGTTGGTTACGGTGTTTCGCAAAGCAGGTCATTGTGTTTGAAAGTGAGAGTAGTCAGTGTTTATTCGAGTGCTGCTTGAAGTGGAAAACATGGTCTTATATTTACCTGTTTTCAATTATTCAATTGAAGTTTACTATGTCGTAAAAATAATGAAATATTCTAAAAAGAGCAACATGAAATAGAGACGGCTGTATGCTACAGTATGTTCTCGTTAGTTCAAAGAAAGCTACACACTGTGTGTATGTGTGTATGTGCGTGCGTGCGCGCGCGCGTATGTATATATATATGTGTGTGTGTGTGTGTGTATGTGTGTATATATGTGTGTGTGTGTGTGTGTGGTTGTGTGGATGTGGGTGTATGTATGTATGTTTATGTGTGTTTGTGTGTGTGGGTGTGTATGTGTGTGTGTGTGTGTGTGTGTGAGCCTGTGCATGTGTGTTAGGTGTGTGTGTGTGTGTGTGTGGATTGTGTGTGCATGTGCCTGCCTGCGTGCGTGTTTGGTGTATGAGCATGTGTGTGCGCTGTGTTTGTGTGTGCGTGTGTGTGTGTGTGTGTGTGTGTGTGTGTGAACGTGTGTTTTTGTGTATGTGTGTGTGTGTATGTGTGTGCACATGTAGGGGGGGG
>JAULBO010134317.1:0-7500 GCA_032355325.1 Clypeosectus delectus
AGACTTGCTTTTGTCCATGGGAGAGATTTGGAATAGGAGTATTTCGTTGAGAACAGGGTCTGTACACAGACTACTGCCGGCGTTATACTGGTCCATACCTTATCGTACACACGATCAGTAGTCTATGGCCATTAGGGAATGTTAGAGTAGAGTCAGATTATTACAAATAGAATCTAGTCGGCGAGTCCCCTGGCGTTGCTTCCTTGCTGACATTACCCTAAGAAGGCCTATACCATGTACATAATACATAGGCATGCAGCCTGTGGACAGAATAGGACGTCAGAAGAATCCTTTCTACACAATTACTCTGTGGAGATATACACTACACAGGCGCAAATACAATAACACAAATTGAGATATACATGTATGTATAACATTCTTGGAAAGAGATAAATGTAAACTCATTTCTATCACGAATATACCAATGTTTCTGTGATAATTAAGAGCTAGTAATATTTGTATTTAGGCTCGAAGTTGAATAATATATAGTTGCGGTCACAATCGCATCTGTTTGACACTAACGACACATTTAATACACCGAAAACATACATATCAACCACAACTGTGGGTCACAAGTATTACTCCAAGACTCGTGGTGGATGATATATTGCCGAATATTTGCAAACAGACGGAATTTCTCACTGGCTCAGCACATTTCTCACTGGCTCAGCACATTTCTGGCGAGACAGACGCCAACCGTTGCGGACGCCATCAGTCGAATAGACAAGAAGACAAATTGATGTTTTCCATGCATGGAGACGAATAACCTGGCAGCAGCGGGGTATGAAATCGCCAAGTAACGATTGGTGTTTAGCTGCGCTGATGTACACAGGCTTGTTTGCTGTGCAGAATAGGTGTTAAATATTCCGTTCATTAACACCTGGCATCCCGCAGTGAATGAGTCTGTGTTGGCTTAACGTATAGCACAAACAAACGATGAGAATGTGCCGTACATTGTATGTGTTAAAATGACGCGTTGTAATTCAGCAGTTTTGCTGCTGGCGAACTGACTATCGTGTTTCTTGTGTAGAGTATTATACTGTTGGTAACTTAATCGAGTTAATTGATAATTTGACAAATAGAAATTCAGAGAGAGAGAGAGAGAGTGGGATAGAACGAACGCGAATGAGAGAGCTAGGGAGATAGAGGGAGGGGGGGGGGGGAGAGAGAGAGAGGTAGGGGAGAGAGACAGACATACATAGAGAGAGAAACACAGAGGGATATTCCTCGTCTAACCATGTTCAGAAGCACGGTGTTCGAACATCGTATGCATATAGTCAGAGGAGATCGACCCATCAAATAAGACCATCATCATGATTGTATTTTGTAACATCATCTCTTTTCGTCCAAGACCTGGTTATTATTTTATGAATGACAGTTTACCGTCTACTCACGAATTGTCTACTGACCCGGAAGATAATTAATTGCAGGGTCATCACCAGAGGGCGTACGGTCGATGCACTCAGCGCCAATTTGATGAAATTTGTGGTGGAATCGAACTGGAGTCAAAATGGCAACTTGATTATCATTGAACTGCGACCTTTGTTTGACTACCGTCTCAAAGAAAACGGGTTGGTTTCATTTGACACCGTGCTCCCATTTCTATGTTATGGTGTTTGATAAGAATACAGATGGATTAATACTTCATACTTGACTAACCATTGCCAGAGTAAACTTCATTGTACACACACACACACACACACCGATAATTCATTGAACGTTTATGCAATTAATAACAGGCACTCTCAATACCCAAGTTATTGATGTTAATTGGGATTTAAAGCCGCTTTCAATAACGTGCTCATATCACGGCTTGTATGTAATGTATCCATGTGTGTATGTGTGATATTACTGCTTGTGCTAGTCTGGAGATTTCCCATTGTTTATAGTGCTAGTTCACTGGACTGTCATGCCGCAGTTTTGAACATGAATACTCCACTCAGAAACATTATACTGACTCCGAGCCGACCGTCCTTTCGTTATCCATTTAATTATGAGCGCCAAGCAGGGCAACAAAAAGTATAATATTTTAACGTATATTGGCATTGCTTCAGTTTGATCCAAAAAAAATTCCATTTTCAAAGACACATATATCTCCAATAAACAATCACACTGTTCCTCAGATTAACATTGTCACGGTGTACAATATGAGGTGCAGTTTTCGAAGAGGCGCGTTTTACATTCCATTCCAACCCGGATGGTTATCATCATAGCATGGACAAAGCACATTAACTAGACATGAAGAGACTGCGTCGGGGCGACATGAGGAGATAACCCGATACAGAAACCTGTGCTTAAGTCTCGTTTGAGAAACTTAGCAGTAGACAGGACTGCTACATTTATCGAGATTTAAATAGACCGGCTTTGAATATTATTTGAAGTTGTCCAATAAAAACGACAATTTCCGTTTCGCTCGCTTCCACTTCCATTCGGTGGAATAAAGGTTTTGCGGTCTAATGGCAGGGAAATTATGAATCAATATGAAAGATGAAATGAACATATTCAGTGATAAAGATCCATTATATTCAATCAAAGCAATGAAAAACGCTTCCTGTTTAAAAGTGTGAACAATTTCAATGGCAATGTTTTCTAACGCGCACACTTTGTATTGGAGTGTTATACACATTCGCTCGCTTGAACATACGTACGGATACCACGAATATGACGTTTGTATAAAATCAAAGGAACAAATATATACCAGCAACTTGAATAGGTCGAAAGTAATCATTTATCACTCTATGGTAATGTTATATTGCTAGATTTGCTTTTTCTTGTTAATGGATTGATTTCTTTGCCACATTATAAGTACCGGTATTAATGGGTACTAAATGAACACAATGCAATGACAATTCAATGTATTAGGCTTATGATAACATTTACGAACAACATATGATAAACGATCGAGATGTTTTAACCTTTACAATATCAACACCAATTCATTAGCAAGTTTTACCAAAGAAGCTTTTGAAGGTTCGAGCAAAATTATATTTACACATATCCTGGCTAAGCAGACACAAACACGTATTCAAGTCGTTCTTAGCAATCGACGGTCATCACTCACTAAATGGCCTATTTATCACTGCAGTTTATTTGACTGAACTGTCAAGATATGGCGCCATTTTTCAGGAGCAAGATTCAGTCAAATTGTACTGTAAGAGAGTGAGGGAAAAACCAAGGTTCACGGTATCTACTAGTACATTCTCTACTAGTATATGTTTGTAAAGTACATACACAGAGACATACTTCAGTAATGGTGTACACTGTGTTGCAACATAAATATGCAACTATGCAACGTTATCACGAACTATTCAACGTAGTACATGCTGGTTCAATGTATAACAAATTCACAAATTCAACCGAAAAACAATAATGAAGAAAACCCTACACCCACGAGGGACACCAGCCCAACTTTGTGATCGATTGTTATCAATTCATGGACCCGTTGTTCGCAAACGATTACTGGTAAATAATCTACACGTGCATGTCAATAAACATAAAAAAACACATCGCCAAATGTATATCTTCAACGCCATCAATACAACTTGCTTTCCTTAGGGCCGCCTCAATTGACAGAATGAATATTTAGAAATACATCTTGGCGCCAGGCCCACGTCTTGCTTGGCTAGACATACACGCCAGATGAGAATATATTGTACCATTACTTACTTAGGAAGATGCTCAGTTCATGTTTAGTACGCGGTTATGCTTCGCTTAGATCAAACCTTAGCGCCAGCTATTGCAAATCCGTTTATTGTATTGAGTTCCTATGTCTCCCACAAACCGATGTGTGTTATCGTACCGCTTGGATTGGTATGCATGAGCTAGGCGAACCGTGTTCCTGTATACGAACACGATGGAGCCGGTGCAATGGACAGGCATTACATATCAACCGCTGCTTTTCTTCAGACCAGAGTACTAGTATATTAGATATAGAATACAAATAATTAAACAGATCACTGTTCTATACGGAACAATATACACGCAAGCGCCTATGCAATATCTAAAAATGTTCTTAGAAAATATCATAGATATTCGTATTTACAATTTCTTTACTATTAACCATAGAACAACTCTAATACAAGGGCAACTATTTCTTTAGAACATGTTTCAAACTAGAGAACATATTGAAGGTACTAGTATTCTATGACTGGAGTTCATGTAAGGCCGTCATGCCGCTTTCTACTGCTTCAGGCTGGCACACATACATGTACATAGTGTAGAACCGATCATGCAGACCGCAGAGCTGGGACCGTATTCTCGAAACTTCTTAAGCCCTAAGAAGTTCGTAAGTACTAAGAATTTGCCTAACTGGGTTTCTGCTTATGATAATTGTATAGCCCTTTTCTGACTAAGAATTGTCTTAGTTAAGAAAGCTTCGAGAATAGAGGTCCAGAGGTTCACAAGCCTTTACTTACAAACACATATTATGTTTGATGTACCGTAGGAACCAGATATAATATTCTCCTGTTAAGTTATCATTTTCGTTAATACAGTCATGTTCCAACCATAAACCACAGTGCCAGTGGAATCATAACTATAGTCCATTTGCTAGTTTTAGAACCAGTTCTGTGATCGCCAGTAATCTGGCCAGTCTAGTATAATGCAAAATTGTAATCAATAAATTGATTTCACCATAATTACATACATTCGGGCTGTTATATTTCTATCTGGAATAGGACCAGTCAAAAACGTAATTACTTTAATTCTCCACTTGTTTTCCTTTTTAATGCAGCTTTTATGAACAACTTGTTTTTTGTTCTTTCTTTGTCGAGTCCTCTCGTATTAGCAAAGAGTGCTATTCATAAGACACAAACATACGCCACCGCTTAACATCCTAACAACACGAATAATCCGTACATAAATGTTATAACCATAATAATGCTGATAATTATTTTCATAGAGAAAACATGTGCAATTACCTTCAACCATTACCGATGACTCAACATGGGTAATTTGATGAGAGACCGTTTGAACAATTTAGAATTTTCCGTTATTCAAATAATCCATTCATACATTTAATTGCAATTTCCTAATGCATCTGGAAAATTGACACTTACTGCGGAAGATGTACGTTGAAGCTTGACCCATGTTATCTCTCTATGGCCATTGACTTCCTGCTTATGCTCGATCCTTTCAATAAGGGTTAATATTGCAGTTTTTTCCCCCGGAAGCTATAAGGCCTATAACCTCTACTTCATCTCTATTGATCATGCCCATTTTACCATTGGTGGGCGAGGACCCACAGCATAATATAGTTTGATTAACAAAATAATATTAGCATTGCAGTGGGCTCGGCGAAGTCAAGAGGGGCTGAAATGAAGGCGAAATATTCCCAACTACTGGAAGTAACTCGCTGACGTTCTTTGCATTCAATACATGCATGTTCATGTTGGACAGCGATGTTTTTGGTAGATAGCATGTCTAGTCTGCATGTTTAAACGTCGTCTATTTCTAACACGGTCAAACGCTTCGACCGACTGTAATCAATTACAGAGCGACCAATCGTTAAGTTGAGATTAAATTGGCCCGTTCGCTACTCCGTATTTGTCGGAAAGGGGTCGTGTCGGTGGGCCTAATGATTTACGACATTGCCTAATGTTCTTGAGCCTTGGTACAGACAAGCCTGCGACCAAGTGTGTCGCATTTTAGGGCCCTAATAACCGTAATTGAATCGTTAAGTACCTTTCTAAATCACTGGAGAAAAATCAAATTGAAACTGATGTGCGTCGTTGTTTTGGGCTTTCGTCAATAAGGCCTAATCACTCGGAGTCACAGTCTTTGAATGAAGGTACGTGTTTGAGTTTCCGTGTCGAGACTTTGCCCATCTGAGGATTTATGTAGAATGACTGACTTCGTAACGACCTGCCATAACAGAGAAGTCGCGAGAAAAGAGTTCGTTGGATGTTCCTGTTGCAAAACCTAAATGACTACCCCCTGCACTATACTAGCGAGTTCAGCATTGCCATATTAATGTGTATCTCTTAAGTAAGTCATATACATGTACATGTACATTACCTATACCAACACAATCCTATTTATGAAAGCGCAAGTTGACGCCGATTCAATAACACAGTAACAAACGAATTACATTATAGTAATTCAAAGGAATGGTAAACGATAACATAATAAATAACATACCACAAATCACGAATACTAGTATATAACATTACGCAGATCAAGCCACGATTTCTCGAAACATATCTGAGTTTGAGATTTTACTCAACTGACAATGCTCGCATTAACTCAATGTTGTAACTTGAGCAATAATGCAAACCCAGCTGAGATTTGAATACTCAATTGAGACACATTATACTGACTTCGAGCCGACCCGACCCGTTGTTGCTTTACCCTTTTAATGCTGAGCGGCAAGCAGAGGAACACGTATCATCTTTTAATGTATTTTGGTATGACGCGGCCGGGATGTTTAACCAACGACCATCCGCTCTCCATGCTGAATCTCCAGTATATCCAACTTATTAAATATAACAAGACATCTTCCATGCACACAGTACATGTACGTCCAGACAAATACGACACTTGATTAACAAAACTTGACAAAAACATTGTGCCATTTCACGCCCACTTTTTAAATAACGTAGAGAATGCTTCAATCATGGGCTTGTTTTTGTACTAAATTATACCTGCCTGGTTCCCATAGGATGCGTTCGGTATAATACAACAGATATCAACAGTTCCAGAATAAGACTTTCGCCCTTCATTTAGGATCTAATAGCAGTTACTGGTATATTCAAAGTCATTGAGTAATACCAGTCACTGCTATTAGAACTGTTGAACCTTCATTAAAGGGCGAAAGTCCTATTCTGGAAACTTTGAAATTCTTCTTCTTATCTTGTTTGGTACAGTGTATTTATGTATCAACTAGGTTTTCACGATTATTTTATATATAACATTACATACTATAATAGGAAAATATACTATTGTACAGTACGTACATATATTCCTTCTGCTCTCAGCCCCTCCACCCCACCAGACCCAGACCTCCACCCCCAGACGCGATGTATATGCAAACCGATGCGCCATGTTCCAATAACAACGTTCTAAAAGAACACGCATCCTGTATTTCAAGGCCATGCTAGGTTTCCATTCCTTGTGCCCACCGATCTAGGTATAATTGAGCTGGAGAGTAGCGTGATGACTTGCCGCTGTATCGACACCATCCACACCGGCATACAGTCTCGCTATCTAAATGTCGACACCATCCAAAGCATATTATTCATAGAGTCATTTTCACTTCGCAAAAACACGGACAGTAATCTATTTCGCATTTCAAGAGGCATTCACAATTTCGTTCCAGGAAATCAATTTGATTTTGATCTAGCAAATTGAAAGTTGTACCCATCGGAGATACTTTAATATGATTGCCGCATCTGCGAGTTCGAAAAACAATGTAATTGTGATTTGTAAATTCGAAAGAGAGAGCGAGGTACAACGTTTTGCCAGAGCTTCTTGGCGTAGGAATTATTGAAATTCCCCAATGAG
>JAULBO010134317.1:12500-16606 GCA_032355325.1 Clypeosectus delectus
CGTTATTTACTCGGAACATTTAGTCATATTGATTTAAATACCTGGAACGAGCAATCTTACCCAAAGCACGTTGCCAACTGTTTGACAACATCCTACAAACCTATAGTTAATGTAATTTTCCATTCTGACGCGACCTCCGAGTCCAGGGGGCGCGACATTGTGGTTAGGGTAAAACGGAATGAAATCTTATTAAAACCCATTCCCCCATACCGGCCACTTAGAGTTTCACAAGTCAGTGGCTGCCATCGTATCTGTTCATGCCCCCCCCCCGCCGCCCCCCAACCACACACACACACACACACACACACACACACACACACACACACTTACCTAAAGCGTCGGTATGTTCTTATGAATACATCGTCAAATGAAAATGTAGAATATATTTAAAGTACTAGTATTACAAGCCCTTGCAATTGTATGTATGAGAAATCCATATTGATCAATTACTAGCAGTGACAGTGACTACCGGTATAATTATTTCATGATGTTCAGAAGATTGAAAAGTGTATTGACTGCTAGTATTATGCCTATAATAGACTATAATTATATACGTGTCATTGTCGTTAGTTGTTTGCTTTCAGCACTTTGCCAAATTGCCAGACTGTCTCAAAGCAACACATGCAACTGCATTAAAGTTTGGTCTTTTAAATAACTGGCATTGAAAACAAAATTCCATGGTGTTTTGAACCGCTTTAATTTTTGTTGACTCATAATTATCACGGTTTCCCAGGTTTATGGCCGGAGGAAACCTGCCAAATGCATAGCGCTGAATGCTGCAGTAAACCTGCGAACAGCGGCTGTCATATATTATGTCTTGTTCATTAGGATATATAGAGATTATTACCCGACTGTCTTTATATATCGTCAATATCCGGCATATGGGATAAACAGTGTATTATGCGTGTCTCTAATACATAATAGTGCTTATTCAAAAACAAATATATAGTCGGTATCTAGACACAATCATGATGGTAGTAATCTCTTTATCATGCAATGTCAATCTTAATCTACTATCATGAAATTAAGTAATACTGGAATTTGGAACAAACTTTCAGCGGAATATCTGCGGCAGAATTAATGACATTGAGCAAAGATGTCAGTGAAATGTCACGTATGCACGGAAGATGCGAGTATACATGTATAGACCTGAGTTGGCCACGCCCAAAGAATAAACTCTGACGGATATCGAAAATATCTGTAGGCTTTATTGTGCCGAGATCTTGATTCATTGCGTGATACATTAGTATACTATATATCGGAAAAACATCACTTCATTTTTACATGTATGTGTTGTTTTTTCCCCGTCACGCTGACACAAGTATGTGTTGTTTTTTCCCCGTCACGCTGACACAAGTATAGTAGAAGTGTACATTCTTTCAATGTTGGAATGTCTCTATTCAGGAATTATTCATGAAAACAATAATGTTTTGACATGTATCTCTATACACGCTCTACTTCCCGTCTCGAGCCAGAGGTAGCCAGAGGCAAATTACCTCCCTAAAATGTAGACTAGACTGTAACATTTCCCGACATCGTGAATAACAGGTCTTTGTGACCTACATGTAATTATACACACATTCTCGCGGACTGCCTGGTTGACTGGGTTTTAAATTCAACCAATGAGCTTGAATGCAACCCAATTTTCCAACACAAGTCGGGCAGTGTATTATTATGCATACTGTAGAAATATTGCCATGGTACCACAATGTAAAACGGAACACATATATATTAATTCATTGTATCTTTATTATGTATATCAAAATCTGACAATAAATAACGATGAAATGTCTCTTGTAAAAGTAGCAAAATATAATTCAGTAATTGGAGTTTTCGCAGATTGCGCACGCGCACATTACATGACAGTAATTCCTTTGTGTACACTGGTTGAGTGCGGCAATACATGAACACACATATAATACTGTATAGGAGTATTATGAACATGCTACTGGATTTCGACAGGACAAGTTACAAACCATTCACCCGTAATACAAATATCTCCGTCTATAGTTCAGTGTTTAAAATGCGGAACATATAAATACAATTCAGACACACAAAATGGATGAACAGTGAATACAAAGTGAGTTGAGAATGTATAACAGTGTGTCGTTGAGTGTCTTATCTCAGTCCCCCTATACCACTCGTAAACTTCATTGCGTGGAGGACCACAGGAATGGCATGTCAGTGAGATCACAACGCTCCCTTTCTCCTGTATGACGTCACAATAAGAAACAGTCTGGATGTCCACACCTGTATGACATCACAATAAGAAAAGGATCCGTATTGTCCCACACGTGGCGATTGACCACGGCAGCGTGCTCGCTCCTTCCGGTTCCGTCTTGGGTTCGGATCCAGTGCTAACAGACTGCTGGTTGCAGGGACACTTGGTAATTGATTGTTTATGATTGAGTTGGTGATCAGTGGAACGTATTTTCGCGGTTACGTACAACCAGTAACACCGCCAGTGCGTGGTGTGTTCTGGACAAGATGCACGAACATCTGCTTCTGGTTGACCGACAGAGCTTCGAAGAGATCAGCTAGTCCGTTTCTCCTCTTCCTGTTGCAGAAATACCTGGCACTGCAGGAGAGTTCTTGTGTCAGATCGTCCGAGCAATCGGTCTGGGATGAATTAACTCCGATGTCGTGGAAACTATATCCATAATCCCCGTCGGCGTTCCTCTCGCAATCGCTGAAGTAGTCGGAACAGTCACTGTCGGCCGCCGAGCTCCCGCTAAAAGTGCGTGTCTTCACCGCCTCCTTCAACGTCTCGTTGGTCCACCCGAGACGGTGGAGTATCTCGGTTTCAATCCCCTCGAAAATGTTCCCCATTCCGTTTCTGCGTTCTCTTTGAGCTTCCATTATTGTGTCGTCTTCTTTTGCCTCGGGTGTGGTAATGTTCAAAACCATTGATGCTAACGGCGTGTGTTCTTTGGTATAGGGTAGCTAGCAACACGTCTATGTTTCTCTGTCAGCGAATGATTCAATATTCTATCAGAATGCATCAGTTCCACGCCTTATAGTCGCTAGTAAATTTATCAGCCAATAGCATGCCCTTTATTGCGCGCGTCACCGAGTAATTCGAGCGTGTTGACTCAGAGGTGCGGACGTCATTGGGAGGAGCTTCTGCCAATCACCGTGCAAGAGCCAATCAACGTTATGGTATTTTAAGATAAAGCTGGGGAATCCCGCTCCGTACCACGTGGATTTACAGCAGCGTACAGGCGGCGAGAAACATAGACACACAATCTCATTACAATTCAACATAGAGAACAATCGGCGATCGGAGAAATAAATCACGCATGTATTTGGTTGAAATACGTATGTGGATGCAACATACATGTATATTATTTCCAAGAAGTTTAGAGGATGAATTTAAGTGTCAATGGCATACATGCAACTACACTATATATATCGTAGAAAAAAAACAGAAGCCCAAGTGCTAACAACTAAAATAAAATATACATGTATATATTATTTTCAAAAATATTTTTCGCTTTGCTCATCGGGCTACAACATCGTTCTTACACATTATTTTGGGGCATGTTCCGCGCCTGGATGTACAGACCATTATTAACTCTCTGAAACTTCCGTAAAGCGACCGTCAGATGCTATATTTAGACCGGGGTATACGTTTTTCGTGCCAGTCACACCTGTATTTACGTCACCATCGTCCCGGGAACTCCGTCTTACATGACCTCATGTCTCGTGAATGTAGAAATTTAAAGGATACATATGCACACACGTGTTCGTTTAATTTCCATGTAAATGATATGCTGCTGATGAAACTGGCAAGTTGGAATGTACAATGTACATAGGCTAAAATATGATTGCCTGGTGAATCAATATTTTGATTCTATATTATGTTAAATCTATACTAATACATGTATGTCTTTAAAATCAAATGAAGGAATGCCAACTTCGAAACCGTTTGCATTGAAAAGGTTTAGCTGGTTTAATTATACATGTATTTACAATGAAAGATATATATATATATATATATATGTATACTAGTATATATGTGTGTGTGTGTATATATATTTCTTACACCGCGGGTGAAGAGATCACTATGTGTTATTTATGGTAACACACACTGGTAACACACAGTG
>JAULBO010134428.1:9033-24590 GCA_032355325.1 Clypeosectus delectus
GTGTGCTTCGTGTATCAATGCAGCGCTAACAGTAGGTCTTGTGTGCTTCGTGTACCAATGCAGCGCTAACAGTAGGTGTTGTGTGCTTCGTGTACCAATGCAGCGCTAACAGTAGGTCTTGTGTGCTTCGTGTACCAATGCAGCGCTAACTGTAGGTGTTGTGTGCTTCGTGTACCAATGCAGCGCTAACTGTAGGTGTTGTTTGCTTCGTGTACCAATGCAGCGCTAACAGTAGGTGTTGTGTGCTTCGTGTACCAATGCAGCGCTAACAGTAGGTGTTGTGTGCTTCGTGTACCAATGCAGGGCTAACAGTAGGTGTTGTGTGCTTCGTGTACCAATGCAGCGCTAACAGTAGGTGTTGTGTGCTTCGTGTACCAATGCAGGGCTAACAGTAGGTGGTGTGTGCTGCGTGTACCAATGCAGCGCTAACAGTAGGTCTTGTGTGCTTCGTGTACCAATGCAGCATGAGAGGACAATCGACACATCTCGAGTGTGTCCGTAACTTATAACATGTACTACGACTCGAGGTGAACAGAATTCGTGGAAGAGTGAACTGACACACTAAACTGAATCTATTTAGGATGATCTTTCAAAAAAGACAAAACCTGTATAGCTAGCTTTCAAAAACGAAATATGATCATATGTAAATGGTGCCTGTTATGGTGTACAGTAAGACTGTTGGCTTCTACTATTGCATATCATTTAAACAATTAAAATAAAATCCAATTAATGTGTATGGATTTAGCGGACACAAACAGTTAAACTTATACTGGAATAGCTGGGCGGATATGCAGTGTGCATGTGCATGTAATGTTGTAGTATTTTGGTGGTCAATAGCAATCCAGTCACATTTTCTGTTGTTTGGTATACATTTCTATGTCTTCTTTTACTTCAACAACTAGTAAACTATGGTTTTCACATCCACATCAGTCGCATGGTTATATTATTGTGTAACTGCATACATTAATGACTGTTGGTAATTTAGGGAACACTACATGTATGTGAATAAGTATATAACAGATTCGTGTTAGGTTGGAACACTATCCAACATTAGCTTAAGCCCTTGCCAATGTTAACTAAAGCTACAATTGATGTCCATATGGTGGTTTCGAAGTGAATTAATTACCAAGACGTAAAACTGCAAATAATTAATACATATCATGCCAACATCTTAATGTTCGGTTACCTATATACTAGTAGTCGACCAAATCATGGCAAATGTCCCATTATTTGTGGTATTAATGTCTACACATGATACTAGTGCATGTACATACATGGTACAACAATGTGCGGCTGTTTACAACGTAGGCACATCGGATATATATTATATATTAATGTTTTTAATAATAATTATAATAATCATAATACATAATAAATAACAAATAATAAAATATAAATAAAATGAAATAAAATAAAACATAAGCAGAATTCTTCGTTGCCACGTTCTTCATTGCTTTTGCGGTGGTGTCGACGTTGAAGTTACTCGTCATCGAGGTTACGAGAGTGCATCAGTTTGCTTCAGTTCCCCATCCCGCTTGCAGATGTCCGAATCCACGGTCTTGACTGTAGGGTGCTCACACCTTGTGGTGTAGCTTCTGCACCGTGAGCAAGGGAGGCTTCATTAAATATTAAGTGAAGGAGTAATTAAAACTATGTGTGCGGCCGATGGAACCACTTGAAAATCGAATCATATTAAACATGTATGATATATAGCCAACAGATTTAAAAGATAACATCGAGAACAACGCGTAACCAGGCGCAGGAAGAAGACAGGTTTCCGCCAGTTTTCGACAGTTGGGTACGGTCGCCATGGAAACAGTATGTGGTGCCAGGAGTACTCGGGAAAGAGCCAGACATTAATTGGAAAGGAATACAGAACGAGTTTGGAAATTATTAAAATAATTATGTATTGGCATGAATACACAATAAGATTACTGTCGGAGAGATCACCGGCGATGAGTTGAATACAGTGGTAGGGATATAGTATATGCAGTTGGAAACAGTTGGAAACAGTAATAAGATTGGTATAATTGATTGTTCGTCTTGTAAGTGTGGAAATCCTTGCGAAAGGTCTTCATAACTTGCAATCAATACAGAAAAATTATAGAATAATTATTGAAAACAATTAATGATATTATTCAAAGTACAGAAATTGTAGACCTGCACTTATTCATGTGCGGAAATTAAAATGCATGCAGTTCATACTTATATAAGAACATCCGAACGTTTTTGACTACTGACACAAATGCATCTACATGTATGTCGTGAAATAGTACTGTCCTGTATACATGTATATATTTCCATACTGTCCTCTTGATTTTGTGTCTGTAAATAGTTATGTATTACTCTATGATATTATATTACATGATTATATATGTAAATACACAGGAGTGGATTTAGTAAGTTGGATAATGTTTGTTCAATCCTTTTCTGACGATTAGAATATTTTAAAATCAAACAGTAATAGGAATATATCCAATTGAATAAGTAGTAGGACAGTATCAAGTTTAATACAGCAGTAGGATAATATCCAGTTGCATACATTCGTAGGAAATATCCTTGCTTTACCCAAAGGACAACAGCTGTATTAAAGTATATATCATTCAACTACGTGTCTTTCAGTGGTGAGAAATCTACACAATTATAGAATTCCTTGCCAGTATAATTGACATTTGATCAAGCGATCAAAATGGTTACTGACGAGACGAACTACAAACGGACGTGTCCTTAGATGTACTCAGTATATTCCACAAACCTTTGAGCCTGTTGTAATTGCACCACATAAGTGTTCCGAAGTGTGTAACCTATTGTGGCACCTTGAATTGGATGTTTGCTGTTCCAGACATCTTGTGCTCTCTCGAACCTATTGCAAGATCACAATTTGTTAGCAATGGAATTGTACCATAGTGGAATGGTTTTAACTGGTTTGCTCGTTATTATGTGGTCGACGTGCATCTACTACTGCTATAATGTACACATAATATAATACACGCTGGCCTCATGGTTCTGATACTGTATCATGACTGTCAAGGCATCGCATTTAGACTCCTTGGTTAATGATGCCCGTGTTCTGAACACTCGTCGTTAAGCCAGAAAATCTCCTCCACAAACACCCACACGCATACGCACACGCATACGCATACGCATACGCACACACGCGAGGAAGTTAAATGCCAGTTATAAATTTTGCCGAGTTGGACAGGTTATAATTTGCTGTGTGATATCCTGTGGCTATCTGTCCCTCGACTACCAGTTCTAGTGGTTCCGACACTTGGACAGCCATGGCATAGACATACCTTATGGACGTTTCTTTACATGTTCTCTATGTGTTAACTGGATTAGGAATGTACATGTAAATGTATGTGTGTATGTTTTAACCGCTAATGCCGTAATATGTATTTAATTTTCAGCTCAAAGCCAGTAAATGAATGAACGACGTTCAAACGAGTCCGATAACGTGTACATAGGTTCAACGCATTTACAAGACCTTCACTGTCTCTGCTACCCTTGAAATGGACGGTATATGGAGGGTTAACCGAAAGACTTACATTTAAAGACCACGGACAATTGATTTGTTTGTGTGTAGATGTAGTTTGCTTGTGTCAATATAATAATTACACACTGCCACGCCTCTTTAAAAAGACAGTACCAGTGAAAAACCCACATATTGGGACATGCCATCTTCTGTAACAATATATACATGTGTACACTACAACTATTGTAAGGTCAACACTTTGCTATTGTGTGTCGTGCAACGGGGGCCAGGACCTCCTTTCTCGGAACTAGTGTAGGCCTACAATTGTTGTAACTAGGCTCCGGCTACAATAGAACGTGTTCAGCTTACGATAACTGTAGGCTACAATTGTTCTACACTGGCCCAGTGTGACATCGTTGCAATTCTATAAGGTCGCAATCCATACACAGCACAACGCCCCCAAGGAAGAAACAATGCCGTAGCTTATCTCGTGGTTATGCCTGGTGTGACGTCACAAGTTGTATCGATATACCAGTGTTCGTTCAGTGGCTGGTTGGTTGGTTGGTAATTGGGGTTTAAAGCCGCTTTCAAGAACGTTCTCATATCACGGATTATATGCAGTGTATGCATGTGTGTTTGTGTGTGTATATGACTGCTTGTGCCAGTATGGGTATTTCACCAGTCTTTATAGTGCTAGTTCACTGGAATATCATGCCGCAGTGACACACTGGAGTCTCCCTTAAGAACATTAATCGCAGAGATTGTTTAACAATATTAAATGCTAACATTAGAAGGGAATTAAAACTAGATTGGAAATTCAAATGTCCGTGGACTTTAAGATCATGTTCTGTGTGTTTAGTACCTTCCCAAGACCTTCATAGTGTCTGCTATCTACGTTATAATTGAAATGGTCGGTAGTTGGAGGGTTAACACAATGACTAGAGATCATGTTCTGTGAGCCTAGTACAAAGCAGTTGCAGTGACAGATTGGTACCCAGAGGAGTACAGCCCCAGCGGTCAGCTGTCGATGACCGCTCCCCCAGCGGATCACGCACAAACACCGTCAGGTGGCGTTGGCACCACATAATGGCGACGTCGCTACGTAACGGGTCCCGTTTGTTGCTCACAGAGATTTGAGACGACATTAAAGGAAAGGAATGAGGGGGAATGGGAAAGGGTAGGGGTGTTGGTGGGGGGTCGGGGGGGTGGGGGGGTGGAAGTGCATTTGCTTCAGTTTCAGAACTATGCCGAGGGACTATACTTCATGTATTAATTAATTGGCATACGTTGCTTGGGCGTGGAATATAATGCTTCTTCCAAGCTGGTCGAAATGACTTGTACATGTATACAGATTGACTGTTCCATTAGTATACGTTGTTAGGATAACAGATGCAACGGTTGTAAAAGAAACTGGTTCTTTCGAAAGTATTAGTAAGTGTTAACTAGTGGATTTGGCTTTGGCACTAGACCACGAATGACCTCATCACTGTCGTGGTACGAGGCTGTCTGTTTAATAGGGTTAGCTTGTTATTAGTTATTATTAACAGATATTGAATATACACACACCTTTTATCGGCGTAGAATTTAAAACAACTATATTTATTATTTAATATTATTATTTAATTGTAGTTACTTGAAATATAAGCTGTTTTAAGCTATAACATACATGTATAACCGGGCTTAAGATTAGTATTAATGTAGCTATTAATGCACCGTATATTGATCATATTTCGTGTAACCAGTGCGAAATATGAAAAATTATAAATCAACAAATCCAAAAACATAAGTATTAAATCAGCTTAGCCATAGCAACCTTGTTGTATACTATAAATACGATTTATTTGTAACCTGATATCTATACTATTTAATAAATAGCTCGCTGGCATACATACATGTAGGTGCCACTCATGTGTAGATATGTTGTTCCACTATCGCATACATTGAATGTACATTTGCAAACATGTATACTATCCTATTTATGATTACGTTTAAGACAATCTCTGCATGCATGATATTAATATTTATAACATGCGTGTGTGGTTCTGAACGTTATTAGATTCAATGAAAGGCGACATATAACTAATTATCAAATATAATTCAAAATCTGAAGTGGTTTTGAAATCTGTCCATATAGAATTCAAGATCTGAAGTGGTTTTGAAATCTGTATGACATATAGTGTTTTGTTCTTTAACAATGAATTCACAAAATAATCGTGGCATCCTCTCAATGTGAACCATGTCTTCTCACATGGGACCAGTCGATCATATTGCTAAGTGGTTATGCTCATACGAACGGTTATCATTCAAAACAACTCTAAACATCCCATCCATTATCTCACAAATGGCTCCACGGCTTTTGCATTTGTCATCCGCCTTGGACCAAAATTGTTCTGACCATCACACCGCAAAACGAAAATGTCGTCAATTTATCCTTTCAGTTCATATAAATCACACCCAGATTCATTTTATGAGGGCTGTCTCCCTCCATTTATCTGACGCCCTCCAAAGTAAAATGACCTCAAGCTTAGCACATGACTACATCTTCTTGAACGCGCGCCCTACTCTGGCAAACCTTTCCAGTCTAGATGCTGACTTTCAAACGTGACCTCATCGGTATATATCTCCATTGGATCCACTCCCGTCTATGGTTATCGCTTTACGCTGTGGATTCGTCTATTCCCGTCTCGTCAATCATCCGTGATCCGACATCACCCCTGTATGTTACTCACACATTGCATCCCAGCCTCGGAACCTCGTGGAAAGTATTGCATTAAGCCGAGTATTGATTACATCCTATCTAGTCCAGCAGGATTCGGGGGGCAGTCCCTTCTTGAAACGCTGGTAAAGCTTTTTAAAAATTGAGCCTCTCATTAAAAAAGATATATTATGAAAATAATAATTTTATCGGGGAAATGAAATTTTAATCTCGTAAATATTGCATAATTGAGATCGATTAACGCTTTAATTTAGCTTGGTAATTATGTTATTGAAGCATACTGCACACTTGGTTGTATCGTCGGTAGGAATTATTTATTGAACGCTGTCGTTGCCATGCAAACTAGCCAGTTCAGTCGCAGCGCAACAATTTCATCATAGGTGCCTATTACATGGACGTTCATGGGCGCCATGCGGCTATTCCTTATAGCTATTATAGTCGAGTTACTACTTTTAATGTAGCAGTCAATTGGGTCCAATCGTTACATTTATGGTTTTTACGTCACGTGAGGGTTATTTCCTCTCATCTGCCCGTACAGTAGTCGGAGAAAGCCGTGATTAAGATCGATGTATTTGAATACAGTTCGATATGAACACGACACATCTTGGTGTATATACATGTAGGTAACAGTTATTGCAGAGTAAATTAAAAGCATACACTTGTGGAGCACCCAGTCCATCGATATTTTCTATGGAGGTTGTTTCGATTCATGTAATGCATTACTATTGGTATTCATGGAATATATAGAGTCCATGAAATGTTAACACGTCTTGAAAATGTAGTTATGCGGGGTTTTGTTCCAGATATGAACAAACCGATGTGAATCATAGAAGATGGTGTGGTCAATAAATTGTATACGATAACAAACTGATTGACTACGTCGATAACTGTGATATCCTGTTGTGCTATTTGGTCCCTACCACTTATGAATAATGTAATGTACAATATACTGATACCAGCATAGACGGCAGGATGACGTGAACTAATATTATACACGAGTAGAAACGGAATAAAGTGGAACATTTCAGTGAAAGTGTGTATTATTATTAATAGGTGTATATTTGAAAAACTTTCAAATACTATTTCAGAAACATATTAGCAAAGGTCTACATCGAATCGTCGAGACGTCACTGTTAAGATATTGGACGCGTGTTTATCGAGTACAGTAACTAATAACGCACGCGTGCATTTCGATCTCGACTTGTTCTGTCCCTTGTTAGCGCAGCGAGAGTTAATAAAGACGAGGTCCCGTTATTGGATGGCTGTTCCACTTGGTGTCGAGCCTCCCCTGATTGGACGTAATTTGCATGGACCACTATCCCGCAGTCCAGTACAAATGAAATCAGCGTTTCGCTAGAGGAGCAATTGCATTTTCTAGAAGCAATAAAAACGACAATTTCGGTCTTTATTGGTTGCAATCCCCACAAATTGAAATATTGGGCGCTTTAGTATTGGGGGACGAAATGGATTAGTGACGAAATTGAAAGAAAGGGGTTGCACAGTCAAGCCCAACATGAGGCGTCTTGTTGGAGATATATATACACACGATGGTTTTGCTTCAGGGAGATTTGCTCTTGGCGTTATTCAGGTATGATGAGTATTTCTGAAGTAGGAATCGGTCGGTTTCATGGCATGCCGACCATGTTGAAGGTCCAACCGGAAGATGAAATAATATATTACACCGTCGGATAAATATTCAAGTGACACAAAAACACACACTATTTTCATTAATTTTATTTTCAAAATACCTAACATAAAGATTTGATGATATTAAACCATGAACAGTGAATAATTTCGTCCAAAAGTGATCTCTTATCGATACATTAGCTCCTTTCCCGGGATGCAAAAACGCGTGTTTAACTTGCTTGATGAATCAATGTTGGCATTCGTCATGCAGAGAATGCAAACTCGTTAGCAAAGCGCGGGTTTCAAAACATGTATGGACTACAAGAATAACGTAGTTTTAAGGTTGTGCGGCCCATTAGACGCACGAAGGCGTGAATTCTTGCACATGCAGTTCTATGCATTATATGTAATTGCAATAAAGTATATAGGGAAATTCCGCCTACGAACTACATTGTTGGCCATTAACAATGGCAGCGCGTGCGGATGAACTGGCGCAGGGTACAGACGTACACACTTGGGAGCCTATGGCAATGCCTATGTTCCATTATTATAACATCTAAATGCCACACACACACACACACACACACAAATACACACACACATACACAATAAATGGACAACGTAGACAATACTCTAAATTGTATTATTTTTCTTTCGCTATATAACGAATTCCAGAAACTAATCTAAAATATTAATGCTCTTTTACGGTGCGAATGTAACGAACGGCAATCCCAATCCCTATAATCATCCTCGTACATAAAGAAAAGAACAGCCTTATCGAGAAGAGACCTAATTATGACGAGTGTGCATTGTCGTAATCGGCGTGCACCCTAACCCGTGTACTAATGAACACCCAGCTGAGCACTAAAACGCGCCTGCAAAGTTATTCCAAGGTAAAACTCCACCATATCGCATGTACATGTACTTGCGCAAGAGCCGAGCATCGAAGGAGGATTTTTTATATATTGTTTTAAGTTATATATTATGCAAGGTTTGGCACTAAAACGCATGGCATTCGTCCTCTATTAATATTTTACTTTGTATTCCAGGCGACGTTTTGAGATGTGATTAAAAATTGCCCTGCAGCGCCGTGGTGAGAGGAACTATGGCCGTCGAGATGAAGCGTTCGCGTGAAGCAGACAGAATCCAAGACGAAAGCCATGCATCATAATTCCGCGGACATCACGTGGGATTTGCCGAGACATTAATAATGTACCTCTCCAGTGGGTGCCGCTAGTTGGGAGATAATCAGAAGTATAACTATGTAGTGTTGGTCGTCCCTTGGAGAACTCGTGGAGGATTTATAAGCGTCGCTTTCCGGTTTCGAATCTCAAGCAAAATGCGTACCGACGTCAGTGGTGATAAAATATGTTAATAAGGCATTATTATCTAAGATAGACAATATAATGACAGGAAATTAATGTAATATTGTGAATATGAATATATTTCAATAGTATATAATGTGTGTATACAGTAGCTGCATGAACAAGCACGATGTAGGAACGGAACATAATGACAACGACGTGTAAACGGTTAACCAGCACATACATGTATGCTCAGCAGCAGACGAATAGTTAATGCACTACTAGACTAGTATTACAGTAGAAAAATAAGGGATAATTCAAAACTGTTACAGAAAATAATATAATTTACCCTTGTTACAATATCACCGAAAATAATCAAAGAAATATATGTTTGAGAAAAGGGGTTTTGAGGGGAGATAGGTGCATAGTATGTACATGTTTACTCGTGTATATACTTGTAAGTGCATGTACTACTAGTATGTTAGATGACTTGGTATTAACTTGTGCGCGGTATAACGTGTTAGAAAACGATGCCTCAGTACACATCCCAAGAACTATCGTAAAAATGTCAAAGACGACTATAATATGAATGACAAGACGACCACTGGTTTTATATGAATTTTAAAAAACTACAATATAAATTTCAAGAAACCACGCTCGAAGTTCTACACTCGATAATGTAATTAACGAGAGCAAGGATTATATATTTTTTCGTACATGAATGTCAAAGAACAGACACTCTCTTGACTTTCAATTTCGAAACAGTGCTATTTTTTTGTGTTACGACAAATGCTAACTTCCCTTGTCCCACATTAAAAAACAAATCATGGAAATCGAAAGCAATCATATTTGTAATTAGTAAATTAATCATTGACATGTAAATATGTTTAATATTATCATTAATTATTATTGAATTCCTTTAAGTTAAATTTATACGAATACATGTGTGTAATGCAGCTGATAATAGACTATTAAAAACCCGAGATATCATGACCGTATACAGAATTGCATCACAAAGTAAATTACCCACGTACACACATTGTAGAGCATAGCCACACACAAACACCAACCCCAAAACCACAAACACATCGTGCTTGGTTTCTTACTCATACCTATCAGATTACTATCATCAATCGAAACATCTCGGGGTTTTCCGTAACCTATAACATAACTCGACCGTGTCTCCATAGTTGCCATGTCCAAAGTGTAGCATTTTCCGAGAAGATCCCGAAAACGGACGCTACTTTGAATATGTCATTGACATTGTTGGTCCGTTTTCACTCGGATTGTCTATTATTTGTATAGTGGTTGAATAATACGACACGTGAACTCGATAACATATTTGTTTGTATAGCAATCAGAGCAATCAGGGACTGATCTATTCCTGTGACGTCACATGGCTTCGATGACTCGAAGTAACCCGGATGCAGCATTGCATCTCAAAATGAATTACCCACGTACACACATTGTAGAGTACAGTATACCTACACACAAACACCAAAACAAAAAGAACAAACACATCTTGCTTTGCTTCTAATATAAAGCACACCTAGCGGATTACTATTACTAGTATGATAGCAAAGAATGCATTCCAAGCAGCACCTGCTCGATTCCTTGACATTCGTGTATTCCGTGCAAGACATGATCTAAGAACACCTCGACAAAGAAGAGTAGGCTGATACGTGTTGGCAGGAATCTAATTCTCGTGGGGATGTTACTTAAGCGCAAATTTGACAATTTTCTTTTCCACAAGGAAGTAGAATGCTGTAAATTACTGTACAGCTGCTTTGGAGATTTTCGTTTTTTTCACCATTAACCAGTATTTCTTTCTAATACTAGTAAAGGTTTTTGAAGTTACTTCAAGAAAGTCTTGCTAAAAGGTTAATAGTGTTGTAGAATGTGTGGTTGTACGCACAGTGCCACCCGCACAAGACGGAAGCTGACACACATACGACCCTACATGTAGGTGGGTCCGGTCTGCCGAAATCGGCCACGTCGGAAGGCGACCGGATACATTTATAACATATACGTTGGCGATTGTTTTGGGGAATACGAAAGAATAAATGTGGGGTATATTTATGCAATGATCATACTGTATTGGCATAGCTGCAATAATAATCGAAATTGTTTGAATCAAATAGTATATATGAGGAAACTGCAATATACATGTAGAGTCTACATTGTATGTATTTCTAAAAGAAAAAGTGGCATTATTGTGAAATGATTGATGCAAGTAACATGTGAATGTGTGCGAGTGAGTGTATGTGTACTTCAGTGCGTATGTGTGTCTGTGTGTGTGTGTGTGTGTGTGTGTGTGTGTGTGTATGTGTGTGTGTTGGTGCGCGTGTGCGTGCGTGCGTGTGTGTGTGTTTGTGGGTTTTTTTTGTGTGTGTTGGTTGGTGTGTGTGTGTGTGTGTTTGTGTGAAACGATTGCACCCGTTCAAATTATCTAGCAATCTGAACTAAGTCTACAATAGGCTAACTGAAAATATGTTTGTATTGGGCGATCTAAGAAGTGGTACATCTGGAATTGGTTAGGTACACGCATTTACTGACGACCTTTTACTGACCTGTGGCCAGATTATAGTATAGAATTATCATCCTTAGTATACTAGTACTATTATGTTAAATCATTCATGGCATTATGTACTACCGTTTAAGTATTTGCGTTGCGTTCTTCCTCCCACAATAAACAGATCTCCGCTATATGGTGCCTCTGAAATACTATGGGAGAAAGATGTAAACAAAAGTGATGATATCTAATAGACTTTGCTTAAATGGGTTTCGCCGCGCAAAATTCTCCACTAGGTGGCGACTATGCATTAGGAGTCCTCCAGTTTAATCATGCACATCGAATATAGTCTCTAGACAGTTGCCCAGTTTCGCAATAATATTTTAATAAATTTAAATTTACAACCTATTCATTGGTTTTCCAGGTCTCTAGATATAGGAATATGGGCCAACCGATTTTTCCATGTCATTTTATTTTCACCAATGGATCATTAATTAATGCAAATTCTCAGTAGACTATGATCCTGTCTAATGTGTGGGTGACTCTGCGCATCAATTGGAACCAGTTAATACTAAGGGCAACTCTTGCTAGATATCGACTGGGCACCATCTAGAGACTATACATGTAGGTGGCAACGTGAATTTCCGTGAAAACTAGTTCGGCACTAGTACAATGCGCCATCCAGCGGATTTCTCAGCGGAGAACCCCATGGCCATACTTTTATATTTGCAATACGCAGCAATTTCTGCGGGATACGGGATATTTCACAAATTGTTGATCAAACAAAAATCCAATTATGAACAATTCCATATTTATATTCCTGGATTATCAATGAGCCAGTTCCTTGTGTACTTCTTTACATAAACGCGTAAATGTAATACAAAGAAAATACATTAAAGACATGCTATTACAGATTAGGTTATCGTTTTGAAGGGTATTGGAGTGAATAATGCAAAGTGCATGCACATAGCATAACTATACTCTCTTTTGTACCCAATATTCTAAATATTGAACCCGGTCAGAATATCTTTCACAATGTTACAAAGACAAGATAATTAAAAATACGTTGATTTGATTCATATAAAATATGAAAATATAAAAGCCAGTGGGATATGCGAGAAATGTACGCTGGTTGCCCGATAGTCTTGTGTAGACACATCAAATGTAACTACACGTGTACTGTCAGGTAAAAATACATTTGACCATGATATATGTAAACAAATCCGTAGTAGTATTCCTTTAAGGTATTATATTGTGAGATTTCTTATTAGCATAATAATAGAATGTGCCAGATATTAGTATATATACAGTGTACTCTGTCTAAACCGGCACACGTTGGGACATGTGTGTATATATATACAGAGAGAGTATATGTGTGTGTGTGTGTGTGTGTGTGTGTGTGTGTGTGTATGTGTGTGGATGTGGTTGTCTGTGTGTGTGTGTGTGTGTGTGTGTGTGTGTGTTTGTGTGCGTGTGTGTGTGTGTGTGTGTGTGTGTGTGTCGACATAGTTATTGTGATGACTATGTCAATTTACAATCAAATACTAGTATATCTTTCCAAATTGAATATTGACAGATTTGGTACATATGTGTGATTCATATCATGACAATTGAATGCACTATTTATTTAGCAATTCCAATACACTAATTCTACATTTCCCCCTCACGGTAGACAATAATATACGTTTCTAAAGTCCTTACCTCAACCGGATGTCCGCCATCAGAGTCGTGGATGGTCCTGCCAGACGGTGGTCACGTGGTCACTTCCGTTGGGGTGCCATTGTCACCGCTGTCAGGGGTTAAATAAAGAGAGTGGTCGCGTGATGGGGGGAGGGGGTCATTTTAAATGGTTTTATCCACAAGCCCAGTCCCCATCAGACGCATTCATCATACATGCATGGCAGCATAGCGAAACTCAATCTACTTCGGACCAGTGCTCGCAATAAATTTGCTATTTCCAGTTTCAAAGTGACTTCGTTCACATTAGCCCGTCGCCCACAGGTCGGTCTTTCTTAGTACCGTCCCTGGTTCGACGATGGCCAGCCGATTGTCTGGAATCGCGAGGGTCGTGGAGACGGGGTCCGGAAGGGGGGGGGGGGGGGTGCGGGGGGAGATGGGGTCTGTTGGAGGGACTATCGACTGTACCGAGGACCACTGTAGATCATCGTCATTGTATATCCCTTAGTGCAGAATAGGAAACAATCTGCTAAAAACAAAGGCATTAATATGTTTGTTGTACACATTTCCTTTGTTTTTTTCTTTCCAAGTAGAAAAATACCGGTGTTTATCATAACGTGAATTTATAGCGATATAGCCAAAGGATATATTTAATTCGAAAAATGCAGAAATAACAAATGATGCTAATTTGAATATTAATGTTATCGTCGCATTTTTTCTCTCTCTACTTAGTAAATATATGTTGCGATTGGATTAGTTCGGCTTCAAAAAGAGATACTCTAATATACCTCAAAATAATAGTATTGAAATTATTGACAATTATGGTTTCTACCACTACAGTAAGCATTATTTCACACATAGAAAGTAAATATTCTACATCCAATATGAATATGATTATAATCCATTGCTTGCTAAATCCGAACCTTGAAAAATCATTATTATATATTACCAAGAAAGTTCTTGTATTAATAAATATTCATAAAATCTTGGTACAATATTTACTTCGAAAAATGACTTTGTGTGCAATGCTTGTTGCTGAATACTAGAAAATAAAAATTGTTGTGAAAAAGTAGAAAATTAATATCGGCCCCGGCCAATACGCGAAAAAATATCCATACCACAAGTTTTTCTATTTAAGGAAAGGTATACATACAGTATGTAAGAGATTTGCATGACATTGTATGTACAACGCTTATACGCCACTTGTTCAATATTAACTAAATTATTCTTCAAATCCTGAATTCATGAAAAGAAAAGAAAATATCGACCACGCTAAATATTGAATTTGCAAGAGTATTCGTATACCGGAAGTTGCGCATTTCATGAACAGAACCAACGTTCCATAACCAGATCTGAAGTACCCACTAGCTCTCAAAAATATCAAAACGATACAAAGTAAATAAATAAAGTGCGATAATCTATATATGCATGTCCGTATAAAGGTATGCGAGTGTTGCATGTTTGTGTGGAATCTATTCAGAGACACGAATTCAAGTGTCACGCGTATTTTGTTTATCTTTCGTTTGCAAATCTGCATAATATTTTGTTATGGATTAGCCAAGTGAACAATGCAATGAGATACATACGGATATCCTTAGTATTAGACGTATCCGTGCATTTGTGATTGGGTCAATCCATATTAACAGTTACAACAAAAAAAACATTACAAAAAAACGATGTTTGTTCTCGAACATACTTCCAGTACATGTATACTGTAGTGTGCCAATACTGTTCGTCTCGTGCCCAAGTTAGTGTACGGTACTTGATGTGCATGTGGTCCTATACACATCTAGATATATAATATGCGTTGCTTCAGCAAGTGAATTTAAATAATCAATATCTTTTCAGATTCAGATAACGCGATTTACATAATACAGCCAGCCCATATTATACTGTATTATAATAAAGCAAATGAAAGCCCTTAATTACGTGTTAACAAGGGGTGGTGTGTAATGTAATGGCTATATAGAATATACTTGTAGTAGACAGATTGGCGTGGTGTTAACAAGGGTTGGTGTGTAATGTAATGACTACAGTGTACCGGTATATAGAATACAGTAGACAGACTGGCGTGGTGTTACCAAGGTGAGGTGTGTAATGTAATGACTACAGTGTATATATAATACAGTAGACAGACTGGCGTGGTGTTACCAAGGTGAGGTGTGTATAGAATACAGTAGACAGACTGGCGTGGTGTTACCAAGGTGAGGTGTGTATAGAATACAGTAGACAGACTGGCGTGGTGTT
>JAULBO010134429.1:0-11386 GCA_032355325.1 Clypeosectus delectus
GTGCTCATATCACGGCTTGTATGCAGTGTATGCATGTATGTTTGTGTGTGTATATGACTGCTTGTGCCCGTCTGGGTCTTTATAGTGCTAGTTCACTGGAATATCGTGTCACAGTTAACATGGATACTCCACTCAGACACATTAAACTGACTCCGAGCCTACCAGCCCCCCATTGTGTCGGCTTTTACGACGCACAAGGGGGTGTGGAGGACCTATTCTAACCCGGGTCCCCACGTGATAATACCGGTAATTATACCCTGAAAGTAAACGACGATGCCTTTACTTCGTATAATGCCGCCATTACGTTAAGACACGACTACAATCATGTCCTGTCATGAAGCTATAAGACGTGTAGTGAAGCTACTGAAATATTATGTCGATCCTGGATGGTCTATATTAAGCTGTATACGATTTGGTTAGCAACTTCGAGAAGCAGATAATAATATATATTAGGGCGATGGAATATTTGTGGGTGTGGGGTTACTATAATGTTGGTGGGTGAAGAACGGAACGAACGTCGACGGTATAGTGACTTAACCCGAGCTACATGTATTCCATCAATGTCTTTGTTGTATAATTTCACACACAGACTCCGTCTCCTGCTCGACGTGTTACGTACATGAACACAAAACATGACGGACTCCGCATTCTGACTCTTGGCCTTCCCTTGACCCCGAATACGGGATTTGCATCCGGTAATGAGATCTGCCAGCATTGAAAGCGGCCTGCAGTCAGACAGACTGTGGAACTCGCTGTGATTGCATCACACTTCACGCCGTATGCAAATCCGATACAGTCCCCCGTACCCGTTCGCAATGTCAAAGAAAAGCAGTAAGTGTTGATTGAATAGCGACCTGTCGAAAACCGGGCACGTTATGCATAACGCCACTGCGATTCGTTATCAATTGGAGCCACGCACGAGGGATAGTGTGTCTCTCTGTTTTGCTAAGTCTGAGTTAAACTGGCGCCGTAATTAAAATATCACAGGTCGCAGTCTGTTACCTTCGTGAATTGGTCGATTGTTAAACAATTGAATGTCGACTTTTTCTCTTATAACCGAGCAGTCCTCTTTGAGGGATGGAGAAAGCCGGTTCATCTGACTTGTCACACGCATGAGTTTCTAGGTTACATTTTGGCAAGGCTAATAGATCGTCATCAGTATCTCCTGTTATTGCATAAGCTCGACTATACGAGTTAGTTTTACTGTTTGATCTCCACATCTATAAACGTATTCTATAGTCCATGCATGTCCGTACGTGTCCTCAGGTAAGAAGTGTCTTTAACCTTTTAGATGACGAGATGACTACTAGTATCTTGGGATGCCCGAGTCTTGGTGACGGCTTGGCGAACTGCACAAGCGCGTAATAAAAGACCGTCACATGGTGATCGACCACAAGTCTAGATGTTTCATTAGATGAACAAAGGCGTGTGATAGTTACGACGAATTTAAGGCTACGACATATTGTAGATCGTAAGCTTCAGATGTACGACCACTTCTTCAATGTATAAGCTATGTTTTACTTTCTCCCCCTCTCTCTCTCTTTCCCTCCACTCTCTTTCTCTTTCCTGTCCCCCTCTCTCATTATCTCTCTCCCCTCCCCTCTCTCTCTATATATGCAGTGTATATCACTATAGCTCTCTCTCTCTATTTCCGTCTTTCTCTCTACATCTTGATGTGCCTCTCTCCCTTTCTTTTTCTCTCTCTCTCTTTCCCTCCATCCTCTTTCTTTGTACAGTACCCCCTCTCTGTATATCTCCCCCATCTCTCCTTCTCTATGCATATACATTTTATATCACTTGCTCTTTCTTTCTCTCTAGCTATGTGTCTCTCTCCATTTCTCCCTCTCCCTCGTTCCCTAACTACATCGCTCCCCCTAACTGGCCCTCTTCCCCCCCCCCCTTCCCAGTCCCCTCCTCTCTCTCTTTTTTTTTTTATCTCTCTGCCCCATCTTATTTTATATCACTAGCTCTCTCTCTCTCTATGTGCCTCTCTCCCCCTCTCTTTCTCTCTCTATCTCTCTATATATACATATAATGCCTCTCTCTCTTTCTATGTGCCTCTCTCTCCCGCGCGCTCTCTCTCTCTCTATGTGCCTCTCTCCCTCCCTCTCTCTCGCTCTCTCTCTATATATATATAATTATATATACATACTAGTATATGTCACTCTCTCTCGCTCTCTCTCTCTCTATCTATGTGCCTCTCTCTCTCTGTCACCCTCCCCCTTCTGTCTTATAGCCCCAGTTCCCCATTACGCATATCCACACACCATACATCACGGCTCTCAAACTGTCAGCAATTCGCAGCAGTAACATTCATCCAATCCTCCGTCTATCCATCTTACTAGATACGTCGACAGCCACAGCCCGAGGGGGTGAGGATAAGGGTGGTTATACAGCTTACCCCCGTGGATATTTCAGATTTGTAAACTACATCATCAAGAACTAAATCGCCGACCTCAGATAGCGGTACAGCAGCAAGAACAATCCGTCTGTTGAGAAATATATACATGACATTGTACGCAACAGTTGTCTCAAAACCAGTTTACGGTTGGAGGACATTCATACGCATAGTGTCGCACATGCACTCTACCTTTCTCGAATAACGCCGGAGATTAATGTACAATGGGAAACCATTATTCCCGAAACCATGTAAATACACATCGGTTTGGTTAATATACTAATACTCCCCAGGAGCATGAGAATGGGCACCCACTGATCCGATTTCCGTGGTAATCTTACATATACATGTAACTGACCATGCTTTCGTACGTGGATTTCACGCATTTAATATAAACAGCAGGGGCCGTACGTATTCTCGAAACGTTTTAAAACTTCTTAAGTCCTAAGAAATTCGTAAGTACTAATAACTTGCCTAACTGGTTTTCTCCTAGTGCCAATTTTCAAGATATGTTTTCTGACTAAGACATTCTTAAGTTAAGAAGTTTCGAGAATAGGCTCCTGTACGTATATATATATATTGTGGAACCAGTATCCTAGATATACATGTGCATTGTACTACTATTCGTAACCTCGACAAACTGTGTATTCATGCTCATCACTAACACGTAATCAAGTACAAGGTTCTCTTGAGTTTCAGCACGAGCTATTGAGTTATCAAACAGTATACAAAAACAGTCTCATAACCTCGACAACCAGGTACAGTGTATGCTCTTGCTGCCTATCCCCAACCCTCAGTTTCCCATTCCTCATTCTCCTGCCGTCAGCTTTAATCGGCGCGATGCGATCATAACCGCGCAGTCATGACGCCGGTGTAATGAGGAGTCTGTCAAACCGAGATAGCCGTAAACGAAGACGTCTGTAGTTCCTACCACGCGAGTCCTCCTCCGCGCTGTTAGGAGATTCTCACGCGGTCTATTGATGTATATACCCTGCCCCTGGCACCGATCGACGGCAAGCTGCTCCCGTGGCCAGGAGTGTAGTAGAGGACGAGGTTGTGTACGTCTGTAGTCTAGCTGTGTCGCAGACTTCATACATCTTCACCCGTACAGTCATGTTTCGTATTCGGCGTATGCACAATGCCTGTCAATGGTTACTTTAGCATGTATGCTTATTGGGAACTGGAATGTTGAAGTCCAGGACCATTTGAATGTTCAATTGAATATAGTTTTCTTCCTTTCTAATGTTAGCATTTAATGTTGTTAAACATTATCCGCAATTAGTTTTCTTAACGGCGACCACATTGTGTCACAGTGCTCTACTAAAGTATCTGCATCCACTGCACGAAAACCAGCAGCAGCAGCAGCAGAGTTAATCTTCATCACTGTTTCTTCCTGGGTGGCGCCTTTAAATTGTGTGTATGCATTGTATGTGACGTGTTGTCTCAGTGGTCCAGTCCGGTTGTGAAGTCATACCTTCTTACAGATGCTGGCATAATCCAATATTTGCATTATTTCACTGGGACTGGTTTTTGAAAAGTTGTACATAGTAGTTTGACACAAGCAAACTGCTTGTACAATAACAGAACACCAATTGTCCAGGGGCCGTATTCTCGAAACTTCTTAAGCCCTAAGAAGTTCGTAAGTACTAAGAATTTGCGTAACTGGTTTTCTGCTGGTGTCAATGTTATAGATCTATACCTTTTCTGACTAAGAATTTTCTTAGTTAAGAAAGCTTCGAGAATAGGGGTCCAGTGCCTTTATGACGTTCAGTGACTCATTTAATAATGCCAAGCAGTATAGTAGGATTGATGTACAAGTGTGATATTATGGGTATAACGTCATGCCATTATACTGGCATTGATAATGACACTACATAATGTCTAGAAATACACAGACATGATTTGTCTCTCCAAATAACATACACCATGGCACGTATCAAGGATATGCGCAGTTGCAACTTCACAATACTTCAAGCCCAGTACAGGTTCTATACAATCATAGTGAATACTCCCTTGACGTGATTGTAGTATGGTTGTTCCCCTGCTTGGCGTTCAGCATTGAAGGGGTAAATCAAGGACTGGTCGGCTCGGAGTCAGTATAATGTGTCAGTGTGTAGTATCCGTGTTCTAACTGCTGAATGATATTCCATTGAACTAGCACAATAACGACTGGTGAAATACCCAGACTAACACAAACAGTCATTATGCACATACACACTTGCATACACTACATACAAGCCGTGATATGAACGCGGCTTTAAACCCCAATTAACAATAACAACACATAATGGCATACACATCGTAGACTTAGATGGTTATAGTGTATAATACTGTAGACATAACGTAGTGATTGTACACTGTTGTAAAACGTTTAAAGTGTTGTGAATGATTACAATACTAAATATATTATTCATAGTGCACTTTAATGATACCTATCCAATGATTCTAAAAGTTCCATAATATTTTTTTCTGTTAATTTTACGAGATTATAAACGAGTCATGCTATAGCCATCGGTCTATGCATTATTGTCGCCGGACATACGGTGTGATTTTAAACTTGTCTGAAGCATGGTATAGGCAGTATCAGATGGCAGCACCACTGTAAACTATGTCCCGGAATTGTTCAAACTCGGACGAACCACTCCGGGATTTCAAGTAGACGCGTCTCTAGATACCGTCTTTGTCATGTCTGAACGTTGTACGTTATCAACCGGTCTCGAGAGATGCAAGGCCTGACGTGCCGTCTATGAGAAGTCATGTACAGATCTTGGGAGTACTTCTAAAATCAGCCGGGTTTGCCGTTCGCACTCGAGGTGATGTTGAGAACTAATCTAAAATATGGTGGATCAGGTTAGCTGGCATCTATAGTTGTCGGAGAGGTAGACACGTCGTGTGTACACATACGATGCATTGATATACACAGGTATCGGATGCACTTCCTTCAACAGTTGACATGCACTTATCGCATAATCTAATCCAATCTAATTTTCAATGCGCAGCAGTCGAAAGCCCAAACTGTCAAAGTCACGGTTCTAGTACATCATGATACTCCTGCCCTGCAATTGATTTTCTTGATGTTGTACAACATAAAAGAAGGAAGATCATGATGGAATATGACATCTAACTTTTAGTCTAGACAAAGAAATAAACACATCAGAACTTAGATTCATATTAATGTAGCAAACATAAGACCCCTACGGTAGAACGTGGCACAACTATATTAATGTCAGTTCGAGCACGACTAGTTCGTATATAGTTCATAATGACAGATGGTGCTATATTTGGAGCATGCCAATGTTTAAATAGTTTATAATAATACTAATACTAGTATGCATGTATAACGCGCAATACTCCAAGCGCTGCCATTAGTATTATCCCGCAGTGAATGTGTCAGTTCTACTCTAACGACATTCGGTCGGAGAATAAGCAAACATATTCATATACAATCGTAACACCGTCGACAGCTATGAATCGTATGCGTTGGTAAATGCACAGACATGCAGACGTTAATATTTGTATTTTTTTTATTTCCCCGAAATGATAGTTAACGTCACACTGTGGGGAGGCAGTGTAATGACTTACTAATAGACACACTGAAGTGGTACTCAGCTGAGATATCTCTTTTACCGTATTAGCATAACGTTCTCGGGGCAGAGTTGGCAGTTTCGTCAATACGACAGTCCTTTCATAACCCATTAAACTTTCAAAGGGAGATAATCATCCGATGCCAACGGCAAAGAGGCTGTGGCGCCATGTTTTCTTCGGCTCCACTTTCCTGTACGTGTAATTATTATCAGTAATCACACGAGCGCGAACTTGAAAGACGTGTATATTATCGCTGGTAGACAATGAAATTAATATTTCATAACCGGAACATTTGGATATTTCTGAATAACTGCGTTATTGTTTGATTGAAAATTGTCCAGACGAGCTTATTTCAACATTAATTATGACGACCGACGCATGAAGCGCGGCCTATGGAGGAATGAGCCTGGCGTGCAGCCATGTGTCCCTTACACCCTGCCCTGGGGCCTCTTTGATGTATCTGCATGCATGGGTCTCCTCGTAAGCCCCCCCATCAAAATATCTCAACGTATACAGCGACTTCGTCTTATTAGTATTTCATGAGCCAGACAAACGAATTCTCATTTGCCATTAGTAAATAATTGTGCTCGCCGAACCGTAGGTAGTTATGGCATGACCGGACGTTTCCGGTTCGAAGACCACGCATGCGTTCTCCCTGAAGCATGGCTACACAATGGAACATCACATAACGCTGGTGTTACAATATGGCAAAGTGTTGCGCTTGACGTTTTTTTCCAATATGTACGCTGCACAGTGGTCGTCGTGTAAATGCTATCAGCGTCTAGTTTAAAGTAGAATTTATTTATTCGTAGATTGCAAATATTCGAAATTAATCATGCAAAGCTGCCGTAGGCGTAGGCTACGTTGACAAATGCATGGCTTGCATGAACATAGACAGATCGTGTTCTCAGATCGAGACAATAGTCATCGGTATATATCGTTCAATATGACTTTATCTCTCGAAATGTAGTATTGCTTAATTAACATAACTCAAACAGAACACGATGGGTAGTAAGAGTTGTATTAATGTGGCTACTAGTTTGACTTATATTTACTATACATAACAACATTTTCCAGAACTCACACTTTAACGCATACAATATACAACACAACCGTCAAAATAAGAGATATATTTAAAAGCTGTCAATGTTTTGTGTTCGTGTGTTGTACACGATTTTGCACAGTTCAATAACAGTGAATCGCTAGCCATGTTGGCAAATATACGTTTCTGCTCCACTTCAGAACGACTCTGTCACTGAAGACCTGGGGCCGTATTCTCGAAACTTCTTAAGCCCTAAGAAGTTCGTAAGTACTAAGAATTTGCCTAACTGGTTTTCTGCTCATGCCAATTTTATAGAAACCTTTTTTCTGACTAAGAATTTATTAAGTTAAGAAGTTTCGAGAATAGGGCCCCTGCATTCTATAACTGCGTTACTAGCTGCCTTATCCCACATGTGTGTTAAGAAGGTGTTCGAAACACCACTGGTAGTAATAGTAGTTGTTAATTAACCGATGCTTCCATTGAATGTTTGTCTTGACATCATTTGCATTACCAAAGAGCTATTTCGATCCTTTAGGATGACATTAATCATTATTCAATGTACAATTGTATTACTAGTATTTTGCGTTATTGTTTACTAGCCATTGTATCAATGTCATCGACCATGGCGCGCATCTCTTGACAGGGACTATTTCTTTGAGAATAATTCCTGGGACACGGACACACATTTGTCTCACGTTCAGATAACTCAGACGCCAATGCCATCTTAAGATACTGCATCCATCACATACACAACTCAATGTATACTCGTATTATTATACATGCCATGTTGGGGTATTATAGCGATCTAGACCAGCACGAAACCAGCGCCATACTTTGGTAACAGGAACATAAAATTGATATGTTCCATGTCTAATTACCTGGTACGCCTTCATGACGTCAGTCGTAGTGCATGTAGTATATGAACTGCATATCGGTGAGATCCCTGGTGCTCGCCCCGGTGAGCATGGTTGGAACTCTGACGGGAGATTCAGTAAAGATTGTGCATTGTACCTGCCCGGCCCGACTGATTGCTATCTTTGAGCATCTGCGCGCTCATCGTTAGTTACCCGTAGTTACCATGTAACTGCAGTCAATTACAGCGCCTGTCTCTGTTATGAGACCTCCTCACTGCACTGGAAATATTACTGATATTTTGTTCTGAGAAACACAATTAGAACCAAAAAAATAGTTATCGATATATATAAGGTTTTTCGTCTTGTAGTATGGCGACGTACATCCTTCGTTTGAACATCTCCGACAACATGGCGCCCTTGTACACTAGAAGGCATCAGACTCATGCGCAACAGTATCGTTACCGATATTAGTGTTCAGATGAATATGCATTGCGACCTCGTAAAGAGTCACCTCCCTTCATGAGTTCCAGATGCCACATAGAGGCGACGTATCTAAGACTGAGCAGGTTTGTAATTATTATTGTTTATGCACATGCCGCCGGCGTGGTTGGGATTGTTTAGTAATTTCAAGCATTTCTTGAGTAGCAATTGGCAGAGAGACAAGTTGAACCGGCGAGGTGCATTCTGGAAGGACCTTAACGAGAAGAGACCAACGTACGAATGCAGGATAGTTAAGGCTTAACTATCCTGCATCCGTACGTTTGTCTCTTCTCCTGCACAATATTAACGGAATCTCTCTAAAGCATGAATTGTAAAGTTGCGATCGCGAACGTTTTGACAAAGACTAGCCATAGTTCTAGTCTCAGACACTGTTGCAGAAGGAGCAAGCATAGTCCTCTCAAACACTGACGATTTCAAACTCTGGCTAACCACGCAATTCATCCACGACTGTAGACACACATCCTACATGATATACACAGAAACAGTAGACACAGTAGACCCAGAAACAGCATGACTACTGCAGACAGAAACAGACCACACAGTTCCATACGCAGAGGCATAATGGCAGTGCGATGCCGCACTCATGCCCGGATGTATCCAAGTCTGAGTTTTGTGTTCAGCGTAACAAACTATTGACTCAAAGCATTGATCGTGACCAGCGTGAGCTTTGGTTCAGATCTCACAACATTGAGTAAACTAGGAATGTTCTTAAGGGCAAAAGCTCAAAGACGTCATTATTCCAGTCACTAATCCAATCACTAATCCAGTCCGCATATAGTCCAGTCACTAAATCATTCACGAATTAATTCACTAATCAAGTCGCACTCCATTCATTGATCCCGTCACTAATCCAGTAATTATTTCGGTAATTACTAGTATTCAATTCACTAATCCAGTCACTAATCCATCCACTGATGGGCAAAACCACTCTCTCCATACTATCGTCATTCCCCAAAAGTAATGCTACATATTATATGTTAATTGTTATCCATACCTGCATTCGTCGCGTATGAGTATTATATTCTCCCAGTGATGTTAAACAACAAACCAATCAAGCAACGTGTGTCTGTACTGGATCCGTGTTTCTGAAAATAGTGGTGTAGTATATAGCACCGTGGACATCCAATCGTTTCGGTTGTTTTATTAATGCTACATGTATGCATAATGGTACGTCGATGGTGTTGACCTATGCACAGACATTTCACGTCAATGCTTAAATTTGTTTATGATTTATAATAAATACTAGTATTGCGTTTTTCTATAAATATAATGTTGTATTAAGTATGAGGCACCATGCCCTGATACACTACTAGTCACATAAACCAACATGCAACTATTTATATGCACGTTCTTCATCCATGATTCTCTATATAGCCACTCATTTCAATAAAACAGTCGACGCTTCCTTGCGAATTGCTGTAAACCACGTTCAGCCAGCGTCAGGCAGTGATGTCTATCTGGTCGAAGTGTCTAGAAGTTGGCGCGAATGATGAGTCTACTGTATATACTAGGCCCTCATGCGCTATGCGTTATGTCCTATGCCCTGTGCCCTATGCCGAACAGTGGTGGTCAGTCAGACTAATCTCTCCGACTAATACCAGAGTAGAATCAATTCTGGCGCTGCTCGTAAGCATATACAGTGCACATAAAGAGTGACTGGTTGGCACCGGGTCAAACCCTAATGACCGACCGTTAGCCACTCTGGCGACCAGTTCTATGGCGGATATAATATCTGGAGTATTAAATACGCTCTTTTTCAGCTGCAGGACAAAGATACAATTACGTTAGATCAACTACAGTTATGACTTGTTCCTACGTGTCCCTGCATAATAATACCTGACGCTGTCTGATAAGCCACGTTCTCGATTTTCAGTTAATTATTGGGAAGTAGAATCGCTCGGTTGATCTGTGATGAAAACAGCGTCCACCTGCCTCGTTATTACTGGGTGAACAGAAATCGAAACAATCTGACATTTCGTTGAGCTGTGTATTGATCATGGAAATTATGTTTTGTGTTTACATTAAATGCATACAGTCTCTGTTATATATATATAACTTCTGAATTACTTTGAGTTATAGAATGCACATTGCGTTCGCATGGTCATTGTACAAGCGACTGTTACACGTATACCTAGACTACAGACTACACGTATACCATACACGTAGATGTACATGTCGACACGACTGGCCATTGCACAGGCGACTGCTAATTTAAGATGATATACGATGTGTTGACACTGTGCACGCGAATGATCAGTATACGTACGAGTGTATGCACGACGGTTCATTGTACGTAGCGCTGAACTCGATACGTAAGAGGTGTCACCTTACGTATGACACTATGCAAGGCTAGTCACTGTACGTAGAACTGAACACCATGCGTAAGAGTCGTCACTGTACGTACGACAGGTTCTTGGACGTACTTGACACATGCTACGAGCTCACAGCAAGCCAGACATTGTAAACCGACGGCTCCTTCTTCCACAGATACCTATGCATATGTTCAGTAGTTCTTCCTGTTTTGAAGGCAATATTTACAAATCGAAATCGGTGGTGCCACGAAGCAGAACTTGGTGACACACACACACACACACTACGATCTCTTAACCTGGAAGTCGTCGGTGAATAGCAGTTGATCTCATCGTGGACGTAGACGACCAGAGGTCAAATATAGTCATTCGTATCGATGTCCATCTGAAGACACACACCTTGAAGATGATTGTTTTGTATTCCAATAATGTAGTGTTTAAAATCATTAATACGATGGGTTATGTGGTTTTCCGTATTTGGTTTATTACCATTGCTCAAATACCGTATAGAGTTAATAATATGTCTGCACGATTCCATGTTTTAACGTATCTAATGTGTCACAAAGCCATCGCAATGCGATTATGAATGTTTTGGAATCGCTCTACGCATACAGTTGTACACATGCTTTGCTTGACTAATAACACCATTGCATTGAACTATATTAAGCAAATACACGCGATTACAACCAAGAATAGT
>JAULBO010134650.1:5525-13025 GCA_032355325.1 Clypeosectus delectus
ACATACATGTATTAGACCGAGTTATGTATGTATTTATAACGCCAGTCATAACCTAACATGATTTCTGCATTCTGTATTTCATCATTGTTTCCTTCCCAAAGAAATGATAAATTGAAACAAACAACTTGATTAATTTCGACTCTCGAACTGTCTGTCTTGTTTCGGTGATTGATGGCCTCATCATTCAGTCAGGTAACGTTTGCCTTAACTCGTATTTCAACTCATCCCCGTATCCTTCCTCCACGTACGCAAGAGTGGTTCGGAAGTGACGTCACAAGAACTTTACAATATGGTATAATCAAGTGACTTGGGGGACGAATGATGAAAGCTTGATTGCATTCCTACCTCAGGTATTGTGGCGTTTTTATGTTCTTGACTTTGGCAAGGAATCCGTAATCAAAGAAAGATGGTACATGTAAACTAGGTATTGGAAAATACTTCAAAAGAAGGGAATAGTTTATATAACAAACATTCCCAATGGTCGCATTGTTTGTTTTCCTTTCTTTACTTTCACTATTTTTTTGGGGTTGTTTTCTTTTTATACTGGAATAGCTGTAATTGCGTTTGCTTATAATACGTTTGTAGATCGCCCCCTGTGGACTTTTGAGGCACAGTACCAATAACATTCCAAGAGAGAAAACAACAGTCTGTTTGAGGAATCCTTTAATATATATATATATACATATATATAGTTTACATGCCGACGTCCACGCGTGTGTACAACGGAGGGATATAACGGGGAAAACGTAACTAAAAATAGTCCCGCTCTTAGGTTCCGATAATTCGCCCGATAAAATATCTGTTAGTCATTATGATTTCACGGCTTGAAAGAAAAGCCTACATGGAGAATGTCCATGTAAAAGAGCATTAGTCGAGGGGAATTACTTCGTAAATTTGTCATGCTGGATCATAGACAGGTGGGAGATTCCTGACACTACATGAACACGATGTGCCACGAGTTTAACGTGCATTCCTATGTAGAAACAATACAGCTAACCATTAGATCAGTTCGGATTAAACGGAACATATGGCTGCATGCAGTCACATTTCCCAAATACAGGCCCGTGTAAATCTACCGAGGGTTAATTCCCTGGGTCTGCTTGAAACAGACCAGACGTCGTGTTACAGATTTAGGAGACGAGTGTGTTCAGCCCTTTAAGAGAAATTACATTTCCAACAGTGTAAACGTTTCATTGAATTAGGGGTAATATTTATCCAGTACAACAAGAGCACCTTAATACGGAACACTTCTTGTTTTCGCACACTAAATGAGAAGAATCGGACTTCAATATTTCTAGATTCTCAAGAAGTCGAAATACTGTAGTTTTACTCTGACGAATTCTCTTAATCATCGAGCAAATATAATATATAAATAACAAGGTATATTAAAACATGTAAAGGTAGCAATGTATATAACTTAAACGAACCCATTACAACAGGCACCGATTTCTCCAAACTTGTTTGAGATTGTTCTAAGCTGAGATTTGTCCCATTGACACAGTGTTGTAACTTGAGTAATAAGTCAAACCCAGCTGAGATTTGTCCCATTGACACAGTGTTGTAACTTGAGTAATAAGTCAAACCCAGCCGAGATGTTCCTCAAGTTGCAGCACTGTTTCGATGGGACAAATCTCAGCTGAGAAAAATCTCAAACTCAAGTTTGTTTGGAGAAATCGGGGCCAGGATGTCATTTACATGTCAGATGTGTTCTTAATGATTTTAAAATATAAATTTGAATATATTTATATTTGACTAAAAATATAATACTATTACATGTTAACATTGAACACATTATGTTTGAGCTCATAGCATGGGCCGTATTCTCGAAACGTCTTGCAACTCTTGCGAGATTGCAAAGGAATGACGCGTGGGACGACACAATGCTGGCTAAACTCTTTCAGTAATCTCTATAAATGCATGTCTAGGCAATCGTTATGCATGTAGGAGCTCGCTCTCACCTCGTGTGTCGAGGAGGCCGAGTCCTGGCCCGGTAAACTCGATTTCTTATGGACAACGCGATTATTAATCTTCGTCGTTGTCAACAATAACAACAAAGGCTAAACGGATCCATATGTTTTAACTAACGAGGTGTCCCATACTTGTATTTAATATTAACTAGTTGCGTACGTTTCCATACTGTACCTACATTGCATGTAATAACATTCCCAGTAAAGTAGTTTTGAGAATGTGCATGCATGTACCACAAACAAACGTTCTTAGGACTTAAGCATTTTCTTAGCTAAGAACGTTTTGAGAATACGGTTCCTGGCCCCGATATCTCCAAACAAACTTGAGTTTGAGATTTTACTCAGCTGAAATTTCTCCCATTGACACAGTGCTGTAACTTGAGGAAACTCTCAGCTGTGTTTGAGTGTTTAGTCAAGTTATGACACTGAGTCAATGGGAGAAATCTCAGCTGAGCAAAATCTCAAACTCAAGTTTGTTTGGTGAAAACTGGACCAGATAGGTATGTACAAACGTAACGATACGTCCCAACCCGAAACACACCCTCGTTCTATCAGCTAAAAGTACATCGTTTCGTTGGACGGAAATTGCATCAACCATGAATGGCAGTGACGTCTTTGCCATATGTTGATATGTAAAATGTCGAACCCAAGATACTTGTAGTGTGAACCGTCGTTTACGTATACGTCTGTGGCATTTGGAGCGGCGTGATAGCTTCGCCGGCATGCTTGAAAACCGGTTTCGTATTTACACCTACATGTACACGGATACTTATAACGTCGACTGGCCCTGCGTGTATCACCTGAATGCAATGTCTTGATATTGTGTGCACGAAGTCGGGAGAACTCAGTCGGTGTAAGTTTCGAGTCTACTACTGGTTATAGAGACGAGCACTCCCTCGATGTATGTGCAGGTCTTTCTGCAGAAGGCTCTACGTCAACATACCATAAAACATGTGTCATCTCGTGGTATGTGCTTTAGGTAACACATGGAATTCTTTGCGCCTTCTTATTGAAATAGTTATATAGAAATAGACTCAACCATTACGTACATGTATGATGGGGCCTGTATGATGCACACATCCTGTTATATATTGACCATCTAGCTAAAAACGTCAGTTGTATTTGTATGTGTTTGTAACAGTACATTTCCAAACAGTTGGATAGAAAAAATAACAGAAGTAAAACAACTTGTGGAAACACGTGAAGCATTTTGAAAACGAGTAACACTTTACATAGATTATAGCAATGCAATTAGAACACAGTAGATTAACATTCACATAATTTATGTACCTCTATGTGCGTAGGCTGAATATTAATGCACCGTACATACAGTGAAAACATAAGTTAATTAACACATTTAATTAAATATGTTATAATGGCATTTAACAGAAGATGATGGGAAGAGCGGTTTGAGATTTAATTTATTTAAAAAATATGATCGGGGATAAAGAAAATTAAGGCCCAAGCAAAATTAAGACAGTCTTTCAACATTACGCTATCTTAATAAACAGAGTCGCCAAAACAAAATTGTTTTGAATATAGACCGGCTATAATAAATATTTAACGTTAACCGAACAGACGCGCATATTGTACGTTAACATGATAAAGGCTATTAATGAAATTATCTCGAAGCTCATGTAAAGAGATTTAATCTGAAACGGTTCTGAGAAATCATGTCAAGTAGAAAATGGTCTGCCTTAACGGCGTTTATACCTGTTATAACCATCCCGTCACTGGGCGTGTTCGTTAACGCGTGGTCTAAGCTCAAATTTAAGACATAAAAGCCGCGGAGTGTGCCCACATGAATGAGCGATTAAATCCATACATCACACGTGTAGGGACGGTTTCCTTAATTGTGTAAGTTCATCGACGAGCTTCTTATGGCAATGATGAATGTATGTGTCTAATACATGATGCAGATGTACATTCCCCCACCCCACCCCATACCCCACCCCCAAAAATCCCCAACCCCGAACACATACACACGCCCCCAACCCACCTCTCTCGCTCCCCTTCCAAATATCCCCATTCCGTCCGATGACTTTCTGCGTGATGAAGTCCTATCTGTGCTGTCGCATGTTTGCACTATGCGTGATGAAGTCCTATCTGTGCTGTCTGGCGTGTTTGCACTATGCTAATGCATCACGCCATGCATTTCATGTGCTGATTGCGCGTATGGGTTTTGTTTTTCTAATTACCCTTCGTTTTATAGTTGTTACTACCCGCAACGAAGTTGAAACACTATCATAATGTATATTAAAAAGTGTAAGTGTTATTTACAAGGAAACACCCCCAATTAATTTGAAATAAAATAACGATTTCATAGACAGTCGTGAAAGATTCAAATTAGCGGATCTCACGTTTTCTCATGATAACTTATCTCTACTTGAAAGTTAATTAATCTGGATAGATAAATTGATCCTACAGACACGTATAACTATAGTGTCTGTGTATAAAGTGGTTGTATTTGAGAAAAATTGAGAAAAATTGAGAAAAGAGTGCACTATTGACTGAGGTTTTGGTTGATGATAGGACATGGCCACTCAAATTAATATTCAGTTTGGTCATTGGTGTCTCATTCATATCCAATCTTCAACACAAATATACCGAGTCGCCGATCGAAATGCTCCACATATCTAAAATCTAATAGGTACTCGGGGCAGATACATACATTCTAATTGGATGTGTTTGAATATGTGTCGTCATCTGTGACTGGTTGAATTACACTCCGTCGGGCATACACACATTTTGATTTACATAATATTATACATTGTTTACTCAAGGCGGATGCAGCTGATCTAATTGTAATTATATATCTACCTGGCAAATAGAATAAGTGTGTACAGATATGAATATGAATTATTTGTACATACTTATACTGGGGCCGTATTCTCGAAACTTATTAAGCCCTAATAAGTTCTTATAAGTACTAAGAATGTGTCTAACTGGGTTTCTGCATATGACAATTTTATAGAGACCTTTTATGACTAAGAATTTTCATAGTTAAGAAAGCTTCGAGAATAGGTAGATAAATAATAACAATTTGATCATCTGTATCCGCTTGAGAAAACAATAAATTAAAGTAGATGTATTTAGGAACAGATCCATAGCATATCGCTCTCCTACTGTCTGTATTGTCTGTGGCATGCAGCTGGTTAATGTCAGTCACGTTAAACGGGATTAATTCAATAATGAGCGGATAACTGGTGGTACTGACAACACACGCCCATTTCACAAAACAATTCTCAGGAATCACAGTAGAAAATAACATTATGAATATCTGTTTCTCGAAACGAGCTTAGAAACAACTGCTATCATTATTACCCTTTCAACGGCAATGCTTATCCTGGTATTATATACGTGTTTATGCTGCTGACGCGCGTTTTAAATGTATAACCAGATTACACATATCGGTTTAACAAATGTAGGGTTATTAATATCGTACTATATCGTGTACTGGTATGTATACTGTAAGCCAGGACATGTTCGAGGAATGTCATTTTCGTGGAGTTTGGTATATTGGTAATACTATAACCATCTTGGTAAAGGTACCTACAAGCATCCCTTAACCTGAGCCGTACCTATTAATATGATCACAATCACAATCACGAATGGCATCTCGCCAACCACCTACAGTGTATGCATGCGACGTTGAGGTTGTCATGATGTTTCAAGCAAATACTGGCATGTACTAGTAACCTGTTCTATGCTAACCAAAACGTCTACTGTAGTTCATAGATCATACATGTAGTATGTAGGATGTGATATACTACTATATGTAATATATTATGATATACTCACTGGTATTGTTAGGGGGGGGGGGGGTGCGGGCGGAAATATTTCCTAACAATTTGATCATCTGGTAAAGACAATTATATAAAGAAATATGTGTGAAACATATAGTTTTCCTCAATGAAAGTGCTTGTATGCATTCAAATTATGTTATTTTACATACTAGTATACATGTACCTTTTCTCAAATAAGCATATTATTTTCTATATTCGTCTTGATTTATTAATAAGTCCATGTTGATTCTGTTTTAACATTGAAATGTAATTAATGAACCGTCCATCATCGTATTTCTTCAGGGAACACTCTGCACAACGGGCAAGCAGTCCAGTAGTGAATACGACCTGCAACAGGTCATGCGAGACCTGTACGACTCCATCGAGCGAGAGAACGATCTCAAGGAACAGCTGAGATTCACGGAAGAGGAAACTAAGATGATGAGAAAGAAGCTAGCTGAACTTGAGGAAGAGAACGAAAATCTAAACATTCAAATACGGAAAATGTCTCGCAGTAACAAGAAACGTGAGCTGAGGGAGAAGGAGAGGTTCCACAAAGAGAGCGAGGACAACGATTCTGATGACAGTTCCGGGGAAATTGATCTCAAGATTCAGTGTGACCTGATGGAGCAGGAGTTATCTGTGTCGAGGCGGAAGCAGTCAGATATGGACCTAGAGAACGAGAATTTTCGGGAGGAAGTGAAATTTCTTCAAGATAAATTAGAGGAAAAAAATCACTTGCTGAGCATCAAACCGGAACCTTCGTCTCCAAATGCTTACTATGAGGATAAACTTAAGCAAATGGTGATGGAGGCTGACGATTTAAAATGGAAAATTATCGAAAAGGAACATGAAATTGAACGCTTGTGCGCACAGGTGAATTTCATCCAACATTCCCATCGTCAGCAGCAAGGAAAGTTGAAGAAGAGTAAGAGTTTAGATCACGATTATCAGGAGATAAGCGACCTGAGAAAACAGCTCGATCAACTCGCCATAGAAGCCGGCGGCACTAAGGAAAGATTAGCTCAGGTCGTTATGCAGAACGAAAGATTTGCCAGCGAAAACGGACGCCTCAAGTTGCAACTGCACAGGCGGATTCCTTCTATACAGGCAGACGATGCGGCGGTGGAAAACATAGAACTCAGAGATAAAGTGAAGAAGTGTGATGACTATAATCGCTGCCTTCAAGGTAAAGTCAAATCCTTGACCGAGAGTTTACAAACACTCACCAAAGACACTCGCGCGCGATCGGCGGCAATAGTGCCTCGCATTCCTGAGAGCGGGAGTATCGAGATACCACGTGACGTGCCGAAACTGCTGGAAAGCTTACAAGAAGAAAACAGCGAGCTTCGGCGGAAAATAACGGAACTGGAATCTGGTCGCTCGCGGAGGAGTTCGGGAGATTCCATTCAGAAGACAGACGACCAGAAGGCGGTAGCAGACGACGGCGGCAGAGCCATGGATTCGAACGTGGGGGCCATGTCACGGCTCCAAATGGTGGAAAAGGTCTTAGACCTTGAGGATGAGCTGCGTGAGTATATTGAACTTTTCCAAACTCTATTTTGTTGTTGGATGAAACGTTATCCTTCGGAATATCGCGACGCTGGTCGGCACGTGCGGTTACAGATGCTGCAGATACGCCACAAAACAGCTTGACACAAGGGGGTGTTCTAAGCGTGACTCGATTCTTCGCAGTTGTTTGATCGTTTCACTCATATCTGGGTTATTTTAGTCCAGTACGAAAGTCA
>JAULBO010134761.1:0-16558 GCA_032355325.1 Clypeosectus delectus
AGACCCACACACCCACACACACCCACCCACACACCCACCCACACACACCCACACACCCACACACATACCTCCCTCCCTCCCTCCCTCCCTCTACATGTCGCAAGCACGCACATATATACACATGCATACATACACAGTCATATACACATACCCACGCACGCACACAATTAAGCAGTCGGAATCACTTCACATATTGTTTTATTTTCCAAAATCCAGCCAAAACCGCCAACATATTAAAAAGTAACTCGGGTTGTCCTTTTGGGAGTTTGAATTACACCGCCATCCCGTGCTTACCAGCATTTTGTGTGTCTATGCCTCGCTGATGATGTTATTCATATTGATCTCGTCTGCACTGTTTCTATACCGCACGATACATCCCCACATAGTCTGTGATAACGGTTGACGCGCTTTCCCATCATACTGAGAATGTCGCGCTTGTCCCCCAGGGGTAAATCTGGGTTCCAGTTTGCCTACGCCGTCGAGATGACCTTCATCAGCCACCCATTGTTTAATTGTTCGCGTATAACACCGCTCTCTATCCTTGCTTGCAGGTTCATCATTCGGTGCATCCACGGTCGTCATACTCAGTATGGTTGCCATGGTGACCATGACTTAAAGTCACTGGACGAGTACGCTTGATTTCGCGGATTGTACAATCTGATTTATGGAACGTTATTGTTGATGTTTAACGTTTTGTGTGTGAATGCGGTAAGTAAGAGTATAGTATGTTGGAATGATTGATTGCTGTAGACGAGTTAGCGGCATGTTCAAGTGGATGTCTTAAAGGTGGTCTTCTTTCGGAGGTGAAGGCAGACGTCATTATTGGAAACCCGATGACATAGCCTCGACGGGTACTTCCGCTCCTAGCGTAATCCAAGTGATTTCCGGTGTCGGATGTGAATGCGTGCGCAACGTCCAGAGTGGAATGGGACATCCTCTGTAATTAGGACGTAGACCCTTACGCAGGATGGACGGATATAGAAGAACCATTCTCAGACATTATTGTTGAATGAATTGACGTCAAGAGCTATGTCCAAGTATGCTCTTTGTGTTAATGATGACACCACGCTGACCCATGATATATGAACATTCGTCAGAAGTTAAAGCCGAGCATACTTCCATTGTAACACTCTACTGTAAAAAATAGCTGTAGGAATAGATTTGCAAAACAGAAAGCGCTGTTTCATATACTAGTAGTTAGGCCCGCGTCCACCATTTTCCAATACTATAATATTGACTCTCCTCTGCAGGAGTCCCACATTGCAGACTTCATATAGTTCTTTGGGGCCATTGATATAGATTGGGGAAGTTAGCTGGATGCTCGCAGGGTGATTGTAGTCGTGGGCAAAACGACCTCACCGGATATTGCACTCGACACATTTCAAAATTAAATTTGAGTTAATGTCGACGCAATACCACCACGATACACAGTCGTTTAATCACAAGCTAAAATTTGTATTTAAGTTGGAGCAATTCGATACTTACTGGCATTAAGCTGTATTGAGTTTATATATTCCTGGCAGGCATTAATATTCAATGGGGATACATGAACTTCAATCCAGAAATACTTGGTGCAGGTGCATTGTGGCACCATCGATTCTGGTCAGTAGACCATGAACATGACATATTTATCTAGAAATCGAGTTTCGATTTGAGTCAGTTGAGTGTTAGGGCTTTGATTCTTCCGATGAAGCAAATTAGACAAGATACCTCGGAGCATACCTTTCACTACAGTATTGTCCATACATGAACATAGCCACGTGGTAGTTTAGCCCATCAAAACACACGCGATCATTTCCGCCATTAGTTACTGAAACAAGTACAGTGTACTAGTATTCACAATACAGGAATATTTGTATCCAGCATGTACTAGTATTCATATAGTAGTGTTAGGTTGTGCATGCCGCATTTAATTAATTTCAATCGCACCCAATTGTCGGATAATTTCCATCGAAACAAACATGAATGCCATCATATTTTAATTAAGTATTCGTGATACGAAATTATGGTAGCGGACATTATATTCTCTTGTTATAGACATTCGGATCAAACATTCCACACAATCGCACACAATCACAAACGATCACACACAATCACATATGTACATGGACACCCATAATCGCAATTTCACTTGGAAGTCGAACATAGAAATAAATCGAACCATGAAATATTATTGGTGCTTACGACATAAGTCATACACGCCGGATATATGTATGAATGTGAATTTGAATATCATGGTGTATATATATAAATATATATATTACTTCATCGCCAATTGTTATTTGTATATTATTACTATTACTATTGTTGTTGATACTCATCATCATAATTAAAACTTAATCAAAATTAAATACTAAAGTACAGTAATAATGCCTTTGTTAATCTCCGTACTGTGTTCTTTAACCAATGAATACCAATGTTGACGGACTTCTAATACTGTTGATTTTTATCCTCCGATGATAGCCTACTGTGTTGTACATCCAGTTTAGTGACGAATTGCTTTGCAGTTGTTCAATGGTGTCGATAGTAAAACACTAATACGCCTTAAGAGTTACTAGTAATCGAGATGAATAATGCATTGAATGGAAGGGGTGTGGGGAGGAATACTTAGTGAGAGTGTGGGGCTGAACTAACATACTCCCTAGTATTTCCAATTAATTGTTTTTATTTAATTGGAATTGATTTCAAAGTTCCGCCTCTACCTTCACGCGCCAGCCATCACCCGATAACTGATCTCTATATTAGAAACCATATTACAGCATCACCATACAATGCCTAGACACAGAATTACAGTTACAATACCATTGATATTGGACATTCCTATGTTGCTGCTTAACCATTCTCGTCCTGCAGGAGAGAATGGCAGTTCTCGTGATTACTCCAACACGGAGAGAGAGTAAAGCAACACTTATTGCCGCGTCCTTGTTTGTATTGTTAACATTTGTACAGAGCGGCGATGACGTTTTCCAAATTCAATTGCATGTTTATCATTACGTTCCCACCGATACGGTGTACATAATGCAGTTGGTTGTAACACAGCATTTGTTTGTGGCGCTGTGCCACTTGCCTGAACTTATAAAAAGTAATAAGTGTATAGCACTACTCTAACTGAACGTTATGTTAAGAGGAGAATAACATGCGATAGGATTTTATAGTTGTGTTATGTTTAAATCGAATAATTGCATACTAGTAGTTCATAAGATAAGATGGCGACTTATATCTAATTGAACTTATGCCATGCATTCGGCTAAATGGTTTTCAGAGCCATGTATGTTTATTGTATTTATGTTTACAAGGAGACCTAAACGTTCCAGTAAATTTATTTCCTCGTTTTATGATACTGCTGCATGTATACATGTACTATTAGTAATCATGCATGATTCCATCAGCCATGTTTGGACATTAGTATTTTTGCTATACCACACCTTATTACTGACAGGTACTGTTCGGCGTTGCCACTAATATTAAATACAACGATGAGTCTGCAACACAGAGCAGGCCCCGAGAGCAGACTGTGAGTACGAGTTGATGCTCAGACTCAAATATGATATGGAGATGTGTGAACAACACATTGAGCTGAGTATGGAATCGTGCTAAACGAAATTCTAGTAACCTCGAGGCCTGATCAATTATCATATAGTATGCATATTTATGAAGTTGTTGCTGAATAGCCATTGCTTGAGAATACTATAGTAGCCATACATTTATGTAGTTGCTTGTCTCTAAGTTTAGTTGATGCTTTATTTGTAAATATTGCTACTGTTTCAGCGCATTATTTATATGGCATGTGAATATGCGTGTTATTATATGGACATGTGTTTGACATTCCTGATCGTGGCATTTCCTTTACATCCAGTATGATTTAAGATTTAAGATTAGAATGAATACAGATAACAAAATAAATGTTGACAGTTATTTTTGTCGGTGTATATTGTCAGTATGTAATAACGTAACAAGTGTGAGATCTACATCTGTGGTCCACTGGTTATCGGCATTGTTTGACTATCCAATGTGTGATTTGAAAAGTACAATACAAGAGTCCAACAATGTCCAGTGATACAGGTGTGCTTGTACGTACGATTGTCTATTTCTTAAGTGAGCGAAGCGTTCATAAATTCGTGATGTTATGTAAAAATAAATGAAATGTTTCCATTGTACGATTATGAACGAGTCCCAAAAGCAAGAAACAGGGTATGGTGTACATAATACTAAATAGTCCATACAAGAACGCCCATGTATTAATGTGCATGCATCTATGAAATTATATTTAATTAAGTTTACACAATAATTAACGTCATTATGTTACCGATACATTTTCAGTTTTCTTGATTTGAACCATGTCGATACATGCAAATTTGATAATTTGGAAGTACCATTATTATCGTTGTCAATAGTTCAAATCATAACTAATATTTTCAACGTCCATGTATATTTACAAACCTGAGCTTCTTGCTTGTTGAAGAAATAAAACAATTTTCAATATGACTACCCGTGTTTCTTTGATCGTTTTGTGAACAATTACAATAGCAACATTTACCCCGCTAGACGGACGTACTTTCATATGGCATGGTTGATTTCTAGATACACTATCGGTCTACAGTTTCGCACAATACATGTCTATAGGAAAGGAGGGGTTCAATGTTTGAAACAAACTATGGTGTCATCATTGGTAGGTGGTTTCGTTCTACGGTTCCTCGGTTTACCCAGTAGAGAATGGGTACCCGGTAGGAAGGGATGGTGCTGTGAATGTTAACATTCTAGGGCCTGCATCACAGCTGTTTGCTTTGCATAGACATACTTCCCAGGGCGTTCAGATGGAAACCGATTGCACACTGATCTATTGACAGTGGGGATACTGTGGACTCTGTGCCACTGTGTGGTGTTTAGTTGTGACATATAAATGTATTACTACTATACAAATATACAGTAAGTTTTAGTATTATATACCTCGTCAAAACAAAGAGTCCGCTACATTTGCAGACAGACAGACAGACAGTTTATTCTCAGAAAACCACCAACGGTGGTACAAGAGATATATAAATATACATTCAGTTTTACATTTGATCAAGAAGCTGCATGTCCAAGTGTTGTTATTGACCTACAGCTAGTGTACATGTATATAACTGTACAGCCTACAATTAGTGTGACCATACTTTAATTTGACACCTCAATTTTACACATACACGCGACACAAATTAAATGCATCGATCATGCATTAATTCATGAGTTGTTTCAGCATATACTCAGTAAACGTGCAACAATTAACTGCGACCATATGCCCATTATATGTTTCGCATTACTTTTGTGATATACAGTATACTGTTTAGGTGCCGATATATTTGCACACGGCTGTGTATGTCGTACATGACGCAGACTAATGCTGGATAGTATACGTGTTGGACATCACACCTGAGGGACACGTAAATACCATCGTCTTCATTTGAGTTACTCGATGTTCATACATTAGCTTCTCCCGATTCGAAGGAATCGATCCACTTTGTTCTAAGGTACGCAACTCGTCCAAAGTAAAGCAGCATCTTATAGCGTGGAGTTATTCCCCTTATATCACACAAACGCGTTCCAGGAAGGACAGGAGATGTTAGACCGAAGCGGTCATAATAGGGACACGAGATAGTCCGAGATTCATTCAAAATCCGGTGACATAAACTGGCCAAATAATTATGTTAATGCGGTATACGCATTAACGAAACTACGTCATGACGCAGACTCCATGCATAGCAACCATTGCAAGCATCATCAGCCATGATTTAATCTACACGAAATATGGTCTACAGACATCTTCGTGGTTCTTTGGAATTTGTCTTTCAAAGCTACAGTTCCATTGTCAAACCATGCCTTATCGATGTTCATTAATCGTACCAATAACGTGTATAGGCAATTATATTATCTAATGATATAGTTTCGAGTAAGTGTCACCGGAAGCCTGTTAACGGAAATGATTTCCAGACGAGACTTACACTCCCTATAGGATGTGAAGCTAGCCTGCACCTTCGTAGTGCAGTTATCATCCGTGCTTCGTCATAAAGATTCCGGAAATTCTACTGTGCTTTAGCTACGATGCCACGCAGGAAAAAGCTCCCCTTCTTAGAATGAACACAATACACTACCCTGTATGTTGATGGATGTGAGTTGATCCAGTAATATGCACACTTGGTTGATGATGATGCTTGATATTGTTGAATTTTGGACATTCGTATGGGTTTTTTTTAAGTTGCTAGTTTTGTAAAAAGACACATGGCGATGTTGCCTGACTGATGATCGCAGTTTGTACATAATCCTAACTAAACAAACAACTGCTCTGAAACTTCTTAGGACAAGACAAGACAGGCATGCTACTAGGACGTACAATGTATGCAGGCCCGTAGCTGGAAATGTTTTAATGAGGATGCGACTCATCGAGGGAGCAAATCACTATACCGGTATTGTGCCACGTCGGGGAGACAACGCAGTACTAGTGCAATCAACTGCCAAGCAATGGATGAGTACATGTTAAATAACGATGATTAGTTGCAAGCATACCGATATGTTATGGATATTTATGAATGATAGCCGTTTCTTTTCGAATAATTGTGGTCTTGTAGATTAGTTATTCAAATGTGCATCCTTATTTGAAATGACGATACGGAAAATACCTGAGGAGCCCGAGTCCTGATATGCTGGAGTTGTATGCTCCTGATCTAGGATCAATTTATTATAACATCTTTTTATGATACTAACAAAACACATTATAAGTAAATCATAAATCGATTGGCGCCTGTTTCGTGAGAATGAGTTGAATTGCTATAGTTTAATGTTTAGGAAATTAATGTACATTCGTATGCGTACTGATATAATGATATCGCTTTCAAATAACAAGCGGTATCTACATCTGTATATATCAGTTGACTCAATTAGTTGTTTACTAGTACAGTATTTGATTGTTCTAACATTGTCATGTTAGACTGTAGGTATCGCTTGACCTAAATACTAGTATTTGATTAAATTCTACCATTGTGATGTCAGTGTTGTAGTTGTCGCTCGACACAACTAGCTGTCATTGTGATGTCATCGCTTTTAGATAGTGTAATGCAATATTTCTTCTTAAATAATCTCAGCCTCGGGTCTTGGAATATCAAACATATGAACACTCGTCGTTGAAAGATATTAAATATTTGGCAAAGCTTCGGATTTATTAACGTTCATGACGTGTTGATATATTTGATATTCCAAGACAGTTCACTGTTGGGTGAGATTCTCTAATTCTCAAATACCATGTGCTGTGTCATCTCGTGAAGTGGTGGGCATAGGGTTCGCCACTCGTGGTAATATACCCTCCCCACTTCACTCGATGACATACACCATGATATTTAAGAAATTGCACACATTTAGTACCCCTCCCCCCTTCCCACCCGCTCTCTCTCTCTCTATCTATCTCCCCCCTCTCTCTCTCTCTCTCTCTCTCTCTCTCTCTCTCTTTCTCTCTCTCTCTGTTTCTTCCCCGCTCTATCAATATCACTCAGGATTGGAATGAATCTAGCCTATTTAGAAACGTATTAATTCTTATCAATGTATTCACTTTCACATACTAGTACGGTATACAATGCAACTACATACAAAGCAGTATACATGTAGCTATATTGATTTCTAATATAAATAAAACTAGGTTTATAAGACAAGTACGATACATGCCTCGGCATAACGTGCATGCAATGACATATGTACTCTAATACAGTGTTTATATATAAAATGTGCAATGTGCATTGTTTTGTATGTATTATAGTTCATATCATGTGTCCATACACTTCCAAATTATACACTAGGGGTTACAATTATTAATTGTGATGTTTGTTCTCAGTCTGTTCTACTTGTCAGCACTGTATGACAAGTATAATTACGCGTAGTAATTCGCAATCAGACAGAACGTATTATCATTAAATTGGGTAATTATTTGACATTTATTGTCACCTACTTATCTGATGTAATTTTAATTTCGAATATTCTATTATTTGTCTTTGTTTTTGGCTCTCCTTGTCTTTTCTAAATAAAAACGATTACTCTTATTCTAATTGATCAAATTATTAAATCTAGAATTTCAATCAGCATAGCGTCAATGACTTGTAAATATCATTGTGGAGAATAATTAAATATTAGCGTAATCAATTTGAGCAAAAAAAACATTACGTTATGACAAGCAAAACGTTAATGTCATGTGTCTAATTATACCAGAAAAAAAGTATAACGTTTTATAGTGGCGCGTCAGAGAAATATTTCCATTTCTACATTTCTATAATCATAACGCTCTCAACGCTGTCATTTTACAATGACCTGGTTAAGAGTCTCTTAAAGTAACAAATGAGTCGAAACTCGCGTCTGCGTTTAGCCGCAAGGCTCGAAAGAGGCTGTCTGAAACAATGGAATGAAAAACTGTTCCGAGAGTTTTTGCACTTTACGATTACCGCCTTTTATTGTGGAGAGTAGTTCAAGGGGGACAACTCTTCCATAGTGAGCATCGAGCAGCCGGGATAGTAAACACTGCAGAACGAAATACATCTGGTCCGAAAAGCTTCAATTACTCAGAGATCTTGGCATTGAGTCCCACATCGACAGGCCAATTCTGTCAAAAACTTTTCTTTTATTCATTAACAACCTGAAAGAATGGCAACAGCGAACCTCGTGTCAAAGAAGCATTTACTTTCGACCCTCATTTTTTCCCGGGCTAATTTACCGTCTTCCAATATTCAAATTGGACTAATTTTAAGAACAAAACGCAATCTGGACCTAAGGCAGCATATTTCGTTATTCCCAATGTTTCCTCTGGTTCCAAAACTATGAATTTCAAGACGCCCTCTTGAGGATGATATTTCATCAATCTCTTTTAATACCGAGAAGCTGAGATCGAATCTCGAGTGGTTCAAGTACAATATCTGGTGATGAAATTTTGATATTTCCAAACTTACTGGAAACATTTGTTTTTCAAGTTAGCTGTTTAAACACTCAACGTCATAACCGCCGGTGTTTCGTGCTACTCGTTTCCCCAAATTAGCAATTGCCGGGCAAACATCGTGATACAAAATCAATGGTATACTTCATGACGTCATAGTTCCATGCCAGCTCGTCGGTTGTTACAATTAGTAGATTGATCCCGATGATCGAGGACAGCAAACCCGTCATGAGATGAGCCCCAATTCATATAATATCCAAGGATGTCTCCTTTCAAAAGCAGTCAATATAACAAATAATAATTTCTAGCAGTTTACCAATTGTTATTTTAATGTCTACCTTATTGCGATCTATTACAGCGAACATTTGTGAGATTATGCAGTAAGCATGACATTAATTGAGATTGTATTCCGTACAAGGTAGATGAAGTGATCCCCATGCTAGACATTTCCGCAAATACCAATGCCATGAATATACTAACCATGATCCAGTTTGCATGTACGATATCCTAACCAGTGGTACCTAGATTGAAACACACGTGAGCTGTTTACAACTTACTGTGTTGATATTATTGTGTGTGTTTACTTTGATCATGTTAGGTGTCAGTTGCACAAAAGGAACGTAATACAACAAGTAATGCAGAGATAATACATTTTAGTTGTGCACCACGGGTACTCCAAGCGTACCAGACCTTCGCTCACACACAGGAACTTATAGACTGGACCCAATAGATCGACGTCTGACTTGTCAAAACCGGTCAACATAACAGTTTTACAAAGTTAACACAAACAATAATAATAATAATAATAATATAATATCAAAACGAGTTTAAGTGTATATTGAAAGGTACAATGCCGAGAGTAAAACAAATAAATAGCATACTATTGTTTAGTGTAGTATGCTATTTATGTTTTATTCTCGGCAGTGTACTTTTCAATACACTCTTATATTCGTAAGGAACAACACACACTATGTTCTTATTTAACTATTATCGTATTTTTTTTGTTATTACGGCAGCTTTAATTATCTGCATTGCCATACCTCTGAACTATTGATTTTTGCGGTATACCACGGGATCCAGGAAGCCAAAATATGTGACGAGCAGGAACTGGATACGTTAATTGGGACACTATATTCTGGAGTAATATGCTTCTTCGTATACTACACATACCACATACCTCCTTTCACACAGCCGTGGCTAATGCATATTAATGCATAGTCCCATCGTATTTATATCATATAATCCAGGCTGTACTAAACTAAAGGTCCACTCACATTCTGTTTCTGCAACCGTCCGTGGCGCTTTAAGTAAATCATATGACCGCCTTGGTTTATGGAACCAGGGAGACGTTATTAAGTAGATTGCAAATGTAAACTGTGGGGGAGATATAAGAAACGAACACCGGCATCGTTTGTGAGTTAACTTTCAGAAGTAGGTTACAACTAATACTAATATTATGTTAATGTGTGCATCAAAGCACGCAGAGTGATATATCATCAGACACGTGTGTTTCTTTGAAATGTAATATGAATACAAATGGATGGGTATATTGTCAAAATATGAAATGAGATGAAAAATGTGTCGCTAATGCTGTATGCTTGTATGGTATTCTATACGATATAATACAATACTAGGGTTGACTTTCATTTTAAATATAAACCCAAAATAGTAGAACAATTATAAAACGAAATGTATCTTTTCAAATGTTTGATATCCTTTACTCCATCCTTATACATATACAGTGTATATAGCGAAATCCAGTAGGTAAAGTATAATGCATCTATAAACGAACCTAGATCTCGTCATCCGTTGCACACAATCTAAACTGCCTTATGTCAATATGATTGATAACATGTCATTAAATTAATTATATTCTGTTATATGCAAAATTAGACGCTACTGTTGCGCTGACTAAATGCATTATCCTTGTGCGCGAACACACGGAGGTCCATCCATACTCTCCAAGCAAGTCAGCAGAAACAAATTCGCTTTGGGTTTAGTATTGGAATATTTTACGTATGTAAGAATACAGATTTTGCGCAGCGGTGAGTACCCCGCCAAGCGTGTTACGATGGGGTGGCTAGTTTGTCCAACTGGCGCCCGTCAACAGAGGGGTCGCTCTGGCGTCGAACGCCGACACTAGTAACATTCGTCACGCCGTCTGACGTCGTATTCATCCACGTAAATCCGTGACGTTTTGACGCGTCGCCCGACGGCAGAGGTCAATCGAATGCGCGCTCGGAACGAGCAGGGTGAGGTGTGTGTGTCGTGTGTAGCCCATGCAGTAGCAGATCTGTCCACGTAGACGTGGCTAAACATTGTTCCGGGGAATTGGGACCAAAAGTTGTAACTGTGTGTTGGGATTGGTTGTTGTGTGGGAGTTAGTGTGACACCGCATACAAGCCATATGTCGCTGTTATTTAATTGGTGTTTTAAATAATGTTAGTACCTTGTGCCAAGCAGGGGAACAACAAGTTGTGTTGGTATGACGCGACCGGGGATCGATCCTCAACTTTCCGCTCTCCGAGCTGACCATATCACTATGGCACGTATAGGCGGTGACAGGTCATGCGCAAAACGTTATTATTTTAAGAGATGAGGATATAATTTGCAATGTTGCTATAGTTTTGTTTCGCGTGCCTTGCTATTGTACCAAGACGTGTTGAACTGGTCCACTCTCTATTTCGTATTAGTTATATACTCATTACTGTACGCACGTTAGCCTAATATCTGAACATAGCGAATATTATGTCTCATAGTATACAGTCATGTTCTTCTGCATATCCGTTTGACTGATCCTGTTCCTGATAACACAGTTTGTATTACTCTCAATTGAAAACTGACATAAACCATAATGGTATGTATACGCTCGCATGTTGTTTTAGAATACTATTATTAATTATTATTTAATATTTATTAGTAAATTGTAATTATCCCTTGCAGGGGTATTGCATTAAACATTTACGGGATTTGCATAATTGTTGTCATAGTACTCGACCGTTTCAATTGTTGTATTCTGCTCATCTGGCGGCTCGCACTAAGGGTTTCTGATGACAAATTATCCCAGGAAATGGGATCCGCTATCTAGAAAACAAGCATTGCGTGCATAGTGTCCGCCCACTTTGAATCATTTGCATAATTACGCCCATAGTTTGTTGACGTTATCACATGGGGGAGATGTTACACAGCGCCCTTGGCGTAAACTTTGTTTTCAAGGGGGATTACTCCGTAATCAATCCGATTCAGATACGGGACAGTGTATAACAAAAAAAAGAAACAATAACGGTAATGGTGTTCTAAACATAAACAATGCCACGAACTGACTATTATACGTGTACTCGGTTGCGTCAATAAAACCTAAATTCAGCAATACCAGTATTGTTGTAAACGACAGGGTTTTTATCAAATTAAAAGTAGGTAGCCTTACTGTACGTAACTAAAGTAATACGTATACCATTTGCTGGAATTGGTTGGCAAGCCTTTGATATCAATAGCGTATGTAATATTGATACCAAACAGGCATCTAGCGTAAATCTGAGCCGATTTGCCTATCCCTAACTGCCAAAAATAATCATTGCGTGTTCTTCAAATAATAGCCAGTTGACTTCCGCCCGCTCCAACATGGTCGAATCTAACACAAACAGGTATAGGGAACGTGACATGTTTAGTAAGAACACAGTTCATGGGTGGTACTACACTTTGGCCATGTAACGAAAAACAGAATTTAGTCAGGTTTGGAAGTTCCGATGTGTTCTCTGTGTATCAGTTACGTCATCAATCCCGTAACCCCCAGCTGCACGTGACCCCAGCGGGCGTCTGTATATTTATCGCTAGGTGTCGCTTTTGTTGACGTACGAATTGTGTGCCGGCAGGTGTAAGTAAACCATCATTATTCCATCCGGTATCAATTATCTGCCCTTGTTACGGTCGTGTATTCTTCGAGGACATCACGTCAGGGGGATGGCATGATGTTCTGTGGCGATATTCCCTGTAAGCAAGTGTGCGGAGCGCGATGGCTGCCCATATGGCTTTGTTTTTTCTAGATCAAGTCAATTCCACCCAGATGATCGTTTATTCGAGCGTCAACAGTAATTTACTGGAACGCAGGTGATGTACGGGTTTCGAACAAAACTGGATGTATTATTCCAACAAAATTAGCACACAGACACGAGCGCGTGTACGCACACGCACGCGCACGCACACACACATATACACACACATACAAACACACACACACACACACACACACACACACGCACACTGTATATATAGTTTAAGACCATATATTCTGCAGCCGATACAACACAGTGTCATCTCGACGGATTCAAGGATTAGCCATTACATTTGAAAACATACTCGACGTAAAACGAAATGCGAAAATTCATTAACGTCCATATTTATGTCGTACCATAAAACCAGATATTCAGTCTCCATGATATCGATCCGTAACAACCACATACAAATATTTAGCCATTCGCAAACAAAATAAAATAATCATAATAACCTATCGTGCTAACCATTTTGCAAAGTCGGTAGAGGTTTAGATTTGCAACCAGAAACCCGGGTTCGGGACATAGAGTTCGAAAGATAGTGACTTTAAATATTGCATCCTACTGCACATACTATTGCTGTAGATTATACTAATACAACACTAATCTCAATAGACTTATCGGACTCATGGAATTAGCATCAGTGACCTCCTACTGGACAAGACAAACTCCGACATCACAGTGGAAAGTGAGACACTTTCACGAGAACTAAACGAGGCACACACATATGAAATGACACGCCGTATCTCAACATGCAATGAATAATCTACTCTCGTTTAGAAATCCCAATTTAAACGTAGTTAATAGGATAAGCTTTTCAACAAAGCGATCTCAGCCAAAGCCTGTTCTTTGCAGGGCGGGGGTAGAGACAGCACAATCTGTTTACTAAGGCTCAGGGTGACAGAACTACAAACACTCCGCGTTCGAGGCAGTGGATTACCATAACGCCAAACGGTTTAGGCAGCGGTGCATGCTGGGTGTGCGGCTAAAATACCACATTGCTCCATAGGAAGTCAAGAGTTATCCGCCCTTAGCACTCGGCTGGAACACAATGCATGCTGCGTGCGCGTTGAGGACTGACACCTGCACGTGCATGTGCTAGAACCAACTAAGGGTCCGGAAATATAAGGAGAAGACGTTAGTCACGGTGTTGTATCAATTTTAATTTCTAAAATCTGATGCTATGCACATGTTGCATTTTGGCGCATTAATGAATAAAACGAGTGATGTAAATGTTAGCACATATTGCAGTTGATGGGAAAACAATACGACTCCGCTGAGAATACACCGGTTGGTTGAGAATAAAATAGGATTTGTATTTTGACTTGCCTCACGACATAGCAAAACGATATTTCTTCCGACAGGGGTCGTTTTGGTGTTCATTTAAAAAATATAATCGATATGTACAGTGATGACATGAGAATTCCAGTGCAGAAAATTGGCTGGAAAAAAAAGCAACACAACCTGAAGCAACATTATAGCTGTTGTTGATGTTGAATTGATGTTTAAACTAAAGTCGGTGTAACTATTATTGCACGCACCAACATTGATTAGCCATATGCCTGAACTGAATGAATGATTAATGTCACTATAGTTCACTCATACGCGACGGACTATGTACATCGCGGTGTGCAATGCAACTCTTAGTTGTTCGTGCATGATAGATACAACGCATGGAACAATCATGCCATTTGTTCTAGACATTCGCATGTCTCGTCCATGCCATATCACAGTGGTCAACAATAGCATATTCTATATACAAAAACACAAATGCATCGTTTGATTAACGCTCGCTAGTTTACCGTTCACACACGTGCGTTTTCAACCAATAGAGATCGACATAACAAACTAGAACATTATCGACACAGAATTTAATGGTGGTATAGACTGGTGTGTCGGTAACGTGGCGCTGCGTGGTTAACGAGTTCCACTAACAAAATACGGAATGATCGATATTGATGGGAAAGTGAACACGTAGTTACGACTACCATAGGCCATACTTTACCAGCTATAGCTAAGATAAGTTCTCAGCAAAGTAGTACTATATGAATTGCGCTTGGCATTTACTGTAATTCAATATGTCCAAATAACCATATCACCCTCACGGACCCGTGCGGTACATGTACACTGCAGGTAGGTTCCAACACATATGTAGCTTTAATAAAGTGATGTCAATTCAATGTTATTCTTTTTTTTTACAATTATTTAACAATTATGTTTTAATGTGTAGGATTGATTGATTGATTTGTTGTTTAACGTCTTTGCGATAATATTTCACCCATACGCGACGAGTGTAGGAATATACTAGTGCTGGGGCCGTATTCTCGAAACTTCTTAAACCCTAAGAAGTTCGTAAGTACTGGGTTTCTGCTTATGTCAAGTTGATAGATACCCTTTCTAACTTAACAAATTCTTAAGTTAAGAAGTTTCGAGAATACGGCCCCTGGATTCTAGATGCGTACCAGCTAAGGGAGTACTAGTATATATACAGCATCAGCAGTTCAGTTTCCGATCTGTGTCATTAGGAATTGTAAAATATACAAATGCAAACTTAATATTAGAACTCTATTACAAAAGTATCAAGGATTTACTCACTGATTTACATGAACATAATATTATACTAGTACAAAGTCAAACGTACACGTTGTATGAAGCATTGGCCTAAAACGTTACACGTTTGAACCATATTTCTCTGATTTCTTCCCATTACTACACATGCCTGGACGTTCCAGCTCAGCTAAGTCCATTCGCACCAGGGCTATCACAGATTCAATATTTTGTCCAGGCAGGCCAACGTGCGCATTGAACTTGGCCAACTATTTCCACTTATTTAATGAGACGAAATGAAAATGAAAAGCCTCGTATATCAAACTGAGGTTGACAAAATGAAGAGAAAATGACATTACAGCGGCAATTAGAGGCGTGCTACATATGCTGGGAATAAACGAGCGGCCCGTGAAAGGCACATCGAGACGAGAAGCAATATCTTGCTGTGCGGCGGAAATTCAGCCCATTCAAAGTCCGGCGTTAATTTCTTGGCGGAAATCAGGTATTAAACAGTATTTCGCCGTATCGAGAAACCGTCATTCTGTCGAGGTACTAATTTCTCACGGGCGGATCTTCTCATAAGCTGTCCTATTGTCTTTGGACTGGCTTTCCATACGCTAGTATTAGCGTCTCGAGACGTTATAACATTTCCAAGGCAGACTAGCATCCATCTTAATTCGCCTATTTGACAACAACCCCGAATCCATTTCCTGAGCCGACCGAGATAGCCCCGCGCGTTAACAGTATCTCCGTAATGAGGTAATCAGATGTTGACATTTTTCATATTAGCCACATAGCCCGCCATTGTACGACGGAACCGTTGACGTCCAAATGACAATTTTATGCTCACTGCAGACCCTAATCATCCTACCTGGTTAATCATATAATACCCCTCTTCAATGCCTGTTACTTTATATCGTTAATTCTCATCAAAGTTCGCTGATGACTTCTCTCGTGTCCATTTCTCGACAAACGAGATTTCCGAATGTATGGAAACTGAGCTGAGACACATTTCTCGAAA
>JAULBO010134872.1:4932-16543 GCA_032355325.1 Clypeosectus delectus
ATTTCCTAGTGGGAACAGCACTTGTGGTAACCCAGAATCTATATTTCCCAGTGGGAACAGCGCTTGTGCTAACGCAGTCTCTGGATTATCTAGCGGGAACAGCACTTGTGGTAGCAATCCAGTGATATGCTTTCCGATGAGAAGTGATGTGTTTGGTTTTCCGTGCAGCCCCGGCGCGCTGAGTGACAAGACGGTGACATTGCGCACTGCCACGGAAACCATACCAGAAGTAACAGCAGCAGCAGAAAATTCAGAGGACCAAGATATGGATACATCAAATCTTCTCAGTGAAAACATGATCGCCACTACTACTGACAATCAGGTATTGGAGGAAGCTTGTCTCAAGCAACAAATTACATCACAGTTGGACAGTGTACCCTCAGTTCAACTTTCAGACGGCGTGACTTTACGGCGTAAAATATCTCAGCCATATTCATTGTCTCTGGGCGTGCAAACTGAGCCCGTGAAAAGCGGTGTGTTCAAATCATTCAGCAAGGATCACATGTTCCTCGAGACGAAAACCGTACACGTCAAGAAGGGTTTCTCGCTCAATATCAGCCCCGTGGTTCCGAGGAGTCCCACGTTCCCCCCAAGCACACCGTCGCCTCAAACACGACCAGTCTCCATGGAAAGCAGCTTTAAGTTGAAATCTCCAGTGAAGTGGGCGTCGTCACCAAACCGGCCGACGTCGCTCGAAGGGCTGTCGTTACCGTCGTCGGAGAACACTACGCCGTCGACCCCCAGCCGGCTGCACTCGCTGTTCGGACGGGCGTCGCTGTCCGAGTGCAGCACGCCCGTATCCAAAGCCGGTCACCTGAGGATGCCAGGGAGCGTCAGTTCCGGGTCACTCTTCTCCAGCCTCCAGTCGCCGACGTCGGCCATGGCCAAGCTGAACTTCCGGCAGACGTTGATGGAGAAGATGGAAACCGTGACGATGGAGAACGATTTCAAGGTGCACAACTTTCCATCTACCTCCCTCGACAAGCTCAACTTCACCCCGTGCTTCGCCGGAGACGAGACCACCCCCGTCAGGCAGAAGTGCGGACCAGCGAAGCGGCTGATCGGCGCGGCGTCGACCGAATACAAGTCGTCGGAGCCCGTGTCGCCGATGTCCATCAGCAGTGTCAGCTCCACCAGCAGCGCGTCGGTGCCGTCGCCCATCACCAAGGCGGTGCTGCGGTCCAAGAAGCCTGCCTCGCGGTCCTCCCCGAGCCACTGCAGCTCTCCGGTGTCGGAAACAAAATCCGCGGAACCCTCGTCCCCGATGTCCATCTGCAGCAGCTCTTCGGGCTCCAGCGTCGCATCTCCCACGGCGACCAAGGTCGTGTTGCGGTCGCGCGAGAACAAGGCGAAACGGCCATTGGTGCGGCCGAACAGCATCGCCTTTTCCACATACCCCAACTTCGACATGGGGTCCGACTGTCGCGACTCGCCGACATCGGGCGCTGCGTCGCAGGATGACACCTCCGAAGCCTACATGCTGCAGAACAGCAAGAAATCAAAACAGGAGGAGACCGTCGTCAGTTCTCTGTCGGAGCCGGAGAAGACATTCCGCTGGGGGAAGTACTCGGAGCGCGAGGTGTACAAACAAATCACTGCTGCAATGAACAGTGCTATGTTGAGGACGCGCGTGTACGAGGCGTCTCGGAAAGCTCGGAGTCTCGACGACATTCTCAACTCCGAAGAAGGGACGACGACGACGACCACCACCCCGGGCAACGAATGCGAGTGCACGATGTTCGGGAAGATTCCGCGACGGTGCAGCCCGAGCGACCTGTTCAGCTCGCCGGCGTCGATATTCGAACACTTGCCGTGCCGGTGCAGGGGCTCCTCGGACCCATATCAATCCAACAGCAGCATATCCTCCAGCGGTAGTCATAGTTCTCTTCACGGGAGCCTGGAGATCATTCAGGTATCTTAAGAGTAGAACATCGTAGCGACAGGACCTTTGTGCAATTTGTGGCTGTACCGTTGTGTAGTTATTTCTGTTTTTGGTTATTTTCTTTCTCTCTTTTTTTTTTGTCAGTCTGCACGTTTTGTTCATCTTCCATCATCACAGCATGACTCACAGATTTCAGTGGAAGTTCTCATCATACAGATTGTAGAAGATTGCTTTTTCTTGCTCAATTTTGCTTCTGTTGCCTTAAAACAAAGATCGGTATGTGTGTGTGTGTGTGTCTTTTTTGCAGTTATGTTTCACCCGATGGGTTGAATTTCATCATTTTAATTTTTCCCAATTTATAAGTGCTTGCAATTTCTTTGGGTATGGCTGTTTTGTTTTGTTCTTCCCTTCTACATGGTGAAGTTTTGTGGTTAGTTATCCAAGAATATGCACATAATTTATTTTGTTTCAGTTTTAACTCACTGGGATTCCATTCCAAAGCTTTCCCTCCTTTGATGATAAAGTATTAATAGTTAAACAATAAAAAAGAAAAAATTCTATTGCCCCCCAAAATAAATCACAGATTTAAGTTGTCATTTTGGAGTTCAAAATGCAAAGTGCATTCACATGGCATACATATAAATCAATTTTGTGCCTCTAAATATCTTTTCACGGCTGTAGGATTATAGGATAGGTAATATTCCATTGCATTTACTTTCCGATAAAGCCTAAATACTAGTAATCAGTTGTAACTATATAACTGTAATTATAATACTAGTATACGATGTTCTATAGTCTAATATTCTAAGGGGGATAACTCTAATCATTGAACAATGTTAGAATAACATTTCACGATGTTCCAAAGACAAGATAATTAGTTCTACGTAGCTTTATTCATATAAAATATGAAATAGTGGGGGGTATGCGAAATATGTAGCTGGTTGCCCAATATACTTGTGTAGACACATTCAGGTAGAAATATGTTTGACCATGAAATATGTAAACAAAACCGTGATAGTGTGCCTTTAATGCTGTCTCTTTGCAAGAGACACCCTACTTTGTAGTCTTTGAACTAAGCCTATAAAATACGTCCATCCTTGTCGACCATTGACAACAATGGAGGTACAGATGGAGCTATATTGCAACACCATCATCCGTGATGAAAACCGAAGCCATTCCAAGGGCCTGATAAGCAGCACCGTGTGTATAATAAGATTCTGAAGGCGGCCTGTGACATTAACCCTAGGCCTGCAATCCGAGCTAAAATAACCAATGCTTAAAGGCATCCTGACGAATTTATGTTTTTTTAGGCTTCTTCCTTCTTCAACTATATTACCGTCACAAAGACTGTTGCTCCAAACAATAATTGACTACAAAGAGCATGGATTTAGAGAAGGAATGTTTTCATGGGAAATGTTTGTGAATGGGGATCCCATGGGTTGTGTTTTATCATGTTTTCCACTTTGGACGTATATTGGCCAGCTTCATGGTGGAATTCGAATCTAGTGTCTCTGCTCTGCCTCTGGGGCCGGTTGCACGACGCTCTTGTAGCGCTACAATAGTTGTAACTGGGCTCCCGCTACAATAGCAACGTGTTGACCTTACAATAGTTGTAGCGTACAAGAGCGTTGTGCAACCGGTCCCTGGTCCTTTCATCCACATCACATTTGGGATTTATTTCAACCAAAAAAACCCAGTTCATTCAGAGCACACTTGTTCCATTTTGAACGTGAAGTTTTCATTTGTTTAATAGCTCATTTTATTGTTCTATTGGAAGAAGGACACTTTTAATTTTGTTAAAAATACATAAACGGCCATGGCCCCCGTTTCACGATGACATCCCAAAGTTAGGAGCTCCTAACATTTAAGACACAGTTTATCACATCCTAAGTTAGGACATAGTTTATGATAGTTTTTGAAGGGATACAACTTGTGACTTCGTCGTGAAACACTTGTTTCGAGGTCATAACTTTTAGGTGTGGTTTAGGAGCTCCTAACTAGTTTAGGACACCGTCGTGAAACGGGGGCCATGATTTTATATTGTCAAGCAATGTTTATGTTACCGGTAACTAAGATTGGAAAGCAATTTCATATTTAATGGAGCCATTTTGAGTTCAGGTTAGATAAGTCATGATAATATAATATATAAATATATACCTACGTTTGCCGAGTTAGCTGTTCTCATATATTTTCGTATTCTTATTTTATTGCCAATAAAGCACAATGCTTGGCAATAATCATGATAAAAGGAAATGTTTATAGCAAGATGCAAACACTTACGAGAATATCACATTCTGCACACATTTGTGTTGCACTATAATCGAATGTTATGAGCCAGAAGCGTTGTTATGGCTTCATGTTACCATGGTTACCTGTGAAATTGTGCATTCTGTGCTGACATCATCTGATTTTTTCCAGCTCTCCAATTTGGCTCCCACTAGAAATCCTCAAAGCAGAAAGAGACTTGTAAGCATCACCAAATTTGTTTTGTTGGTGTTGTCTTTGGTATTAAGTGGGATTCTGAGTCTATTCTGCAACTGATTTTATGTATTTTTTACTAGCAGATAGCTTCTTCAGTTCGGTGCCAATCAGTGGCGTCATCATTTCAGTTCTGTTTTAAGTTAAACATACCACATGACTGGTGAATGAAAAGGAATGTTGAGATAGAAAATATATACCAGCTGTTTGTCGTTGTGTTTGGTGTTGTTATTGATATTTAATAACTAAAGCATAGTACGAAAATAACGTTTCAAGTTATAGGCATACTATCACAGATTAAGTTGTCGTTTTGGAGCGAATTAGAGTTTAAAATGCAAAGTACATGCATATAGCATACATATAATCACTTTTTGTATCTCCAAATATCGTTTCACGGCTGTAGGATAGGTAAGGTACCATTGCAGTTAATTTCCAATAAAGCCTGAATAATTAATCGTAATTATGTGTAACATATCAATTTGCTATCGTCTAATGTTCTAAGGGGAATAACTCTAATCATTGAAACCCGTCGGTATACCGATTCAGGATGTTCCAAAGACAAGATAATTATAGCTACATACGGTAGCTATTATAATCATTTAAAATATGAATATATTACAAACCAGTGGGATATGTGGAACATGTAGCTGGTTACCCAATATACTTGTGTAGACACATCAACTGTTCATACTTTCAGGTAAAAACACGTTAGACCATGAAATATGTAAATAAAGCCGTGATAGTATGCCTTTAACAGTTTTACGATGGAAATACTAAGTAACATTTTCATTCTTAAACAATGTGTTTAAAATATACCCGGAAAACTAAAGCCAAATTACTTTAAATACCTCTTTTAAGAAGAGAGATCTTGAAGGATTGTAATTTGCCAAGATATCTAACACTGTTTTTACTTTCCATTATTAAAGCCTCATCGATGAGGAAGGGTAAGTGATTTGTCGACCCTGTTCCCGTGGAATTCTCAGGTTACTATGTGCCTTAGTGCATGACAACCAGGCCGTACGTGGGACACCCACCCATCAAACACAAGTATTAGCTTACCCGACAGCATTTCTACTTTTATATGTTTCACTGTAAGTCGAGCGTTTTTAACGACGATGACGAATCGTTCAACAAATCTTACTACTGATTTTTGGTTAGAGCGCCACAGATCTGTCGAATTCACCAGTCATTCATGTTGTTCATTCACTACGAATCTGTTCCCTGTTTCCTGATTATTCAATACATATCACTTTTACATTTGTTGAAGTCGACGAGAATAACTGTAAGAGTCCCAGATTTTTTTTTATTTGATTTTTTTTTCCGGCATGCTTTTGTTACATCCACTGCTTAATTTATTTCGAGAACATCCTCAGTTTATTCACATGCATTGCATTGAACAAAACCTTTTTGTTAATAATTCCTACACCTCCACCCCCACCTCACTACCTATTCCAAATATTAAAGCATGACTTGATTCTCAAATAATTGAGTGTGCACGGTCTTTAATTATTTTCCTTTAGTGAATAGTGATTGTTAAAGCGGAAAGCTGTTTGTTTTCCTCCCCCACCCCCCACCCCCCACATAGGATTTCTGGAGAATAATAATATCTACTAATTTCTCTTTCATTGTAATGTATTATTTATGTCCAGCTCGTTTAGTATTTGGATCATCGCTAAAGGCTAATCCATTTTGGTTGTTATCGGCCACTCAAACAACATCATTGCCATTGTACAATCCACTGGGGGAATCGAGACATTATGTATTAAATTGCAGCAAACATCATCTCCTTTATCCTCAATCCTAACACTTTTCAAATCGATTCAAAGTTTTCCCCAAGTCATGGAATCTGCAATTTCATCATTTTAGAATTACAAAAAGCGTTGCATCTTTCGTAATTCAAGAAGCATGTGTTGTACAATTATTGTCAGTTTTAGAATGAATTGGACGAAAAGTCGAAGTGTAGCACAGATGGGCCCGCACAGATGTGTGTATTGTAATGATATGTGTATACATATGACGATTGCTGATAGGGTTACTTGAAATTATAATCGTGTTTACCTGCAAATGCGTTGATGATGTTTGCTGGTCTTCATGCCACCATCAAAATTTCATCTGTATGTCGTCGCGTACGTGTGAAAGATTCTCGCTGCGACGTTAAGCAACAATTCACTCACTCATCTGTATGGTTCTGTAGGTACTTTGGTGTCATTTTTGTCGTAAGTTTCATAGGCCCACTTTTTGTAGACGGTATAAAATTGTGCCTGTGCAGTGGAGGTGGAAGTGTGTTTGCATGCTCCCAAATATTGTCCAAAAATATATATTGCATAATGTCTGCACAATGCAGCTAGAATTATGGCATTTGATACTAGTATATAATGACACTGATAAATGGTGTGGCATACTCGAGACCCATACCCCCACAGTTTTCATTCCCTGCATATTAATGCATATTTGATGTTGTATCTAATACAACACATGAATATTACAAATTTATTTTAATAGCACGATGTATAACAATTTAGATTTCAGCTCGATTAATAAAGATTTGCATGCAGGATATTAAATATATGAAGCATTCATAAAATCTCTAAAATGTAGCATGACGCAGTAGACGATGAATGATTTGTTGTTTAACGTTGCTGCGAGAATATTTCACTCATTGACAGAGCAGACAAATGGGTACAGTATTAATTCAAATAATTACTCATTATTCCTAAAAGCTATCTTGTAGAGCTCTAAGCCCTACCTTTGGTTTATAACGGAATTATCCCTCTTGAATTTATGCATAAATTTTACCAAGTTGTTGTCTAGAAATGGTGTTTGACGATGAAGCTATACAGCAATTATTTTACGTATAGACTGGTATATTTTGCAAAACTATGATCGAGGTACATTAATTTGATTTTGTAAAATTATTTTGTTATTTAATTTATTTTTAATGCACACCAAATGATACATAGTATATCACATAGTATGGACAAAATGATGTTATCGCTTAGTGGACGATAATGAATATGGATATGAGTACTACATCCTACAATGGGTACATGCACTACGGTATATCCTAGCAGTATGTTAATGATATACTGTATCCTGGCAGTGTACCTTTAAAAATGTTTCGAGTACTCTGGACAAATGTGTCGACTTAGTATCATTACCCCACAGTATATAGTATATCATTACAATACACTGTCTAGACCCTTCTTGAGAGCTCGTCTCAATCACACAATTTTCTAATCTACTCGTATGTTGTCACTATCAACAAAGTCCTAGCTTTATGCTGAAGTGGAAATTGTTTGATACTTTTTTTAATATTGTCAAATGTTCATAGCTGAATGTCTTAAACACCACCAGTAGTTCACTGTGAGTGTGAGTTTATATATGACCTTTTTACCTCAATCAGTTGGGTCTAATGTTCTTTGTCATAAATGTTAACACAGTTGTGTATCAGGGTCGTCTCAACATATGTAAATGTTACATAAGGCTGTAAATGTTTAAGGCTGTTATTGATGTTGATTTGTGTAAAAATTGTTCTTCAATTCCCTATTATAAGCAGGTAGATATGAGTAATGTGATATATGATGTGATGAATGTGATAATGAATGCACACCTTTGGTTAAAAATTGTTCATATGTAAAATACAAGATGTTTCATCACCTCAGTGTTGGCGACTATCCATAGTTTATCCGAATTCTATTCTGTAACCTCCCTGTACGAACGTTTTTACAAGACGAGTAACATGGCATTGCTACTTGGCAATGGTCTGTTATCCTTTTTCCTACTTCGGGCAACCAAAGCTGCCCTACAGGTAATAGAGCCGTGATTGTGTGTTATCCAGCCGGTTCTGTGAAGATCAAGAATCTAGCATTTATTGTATCAAAGCGACAAAACAAGCAACTTTTACAATACTTACACGAATGTCTGTCTCCAACATTCGTTCTCCAGTAAAAAATGTTAGCACGGTTTACAGCACCTGACTTGTCAAAACATCCCGTCTGTGTATATGTACACATTGTGTAAACCAAACTATAACCTTTACACAGACAAACAGACAGACAGCTAATGCCCGAGGTGGGAATTGATAAGTTCATCGGTCAGTTTGTCGCTAAGTGTTGGAGATATTGTTACGCACCCTATCCTTGTCGCGAGTCGTTTATTAAAGTTACACCCGTTTCGTTGACTTTCTGAAGAAAGATTCCTTGTGATCTGTGGTACGTTATTGTATAGTTGTATATGTATACATTTGTGAAGTGTAGGCTGGATGAAGAACGACGTACAGTTGATATTCTGTACACATGTTTTTTTTTTTAACACAATTCACCTTTAGTAAGCCATGTACATGCCACGTATTTATTTTGGACTAAATGGCATACTGTGCAGTATTTTATTATTGTCTTTGAAAGCCGCCTCCTAATACAGGGAATGTGTTGTCAGGTATGCCCTATGAGCATCACACTATATATATTCTGTGTACATGTATATGTATGTGATGGTACGTGACGGTACGTGATGGCACATGACGGTACGTGATGGTACATGACGGTACGTGATGGTACATGACGGTACGTGATGGTACATGACGGTACGTGATGGTACATGACGGTACGTGATGGTACAAGACTGGAGAAGAGTTCGTGTCCGCAGGTACACGAGTGTATTAGCGACACTCCAACCTCCGTAGCGTTCACAAGCTCGGAAGAACAAACTTGTTTTTATTTGGAACACAGCAATAACTTAATTCAATCATCCGTCTATTCTCGTGTCAATGTTCAGTACAAAGTAGAGATTTATTTGTGGAGATAGAAATTTCTTGCAGATGTAAAAATCCATGAGTATTATTCGCACGCTGATTTCCTTGATAGTTTCAGCGTTCTTTTATTACTAGTGCGTGGATAAATAAATTCGACATCCTTCATTCAAATTCGTCTTCTTCTTTTTTTATAATGCCCATCAACAAATGCTGTTTGTTTTTAGAAATGTTAAAGATTGTATGAACCCGATTCCAATAATCGAATGCTGAGAGAAAATTGAAATCTGAGAGTAAACAAACCATTGATACAGCTGACTGACAAGTTGCTGAAATGTCTGTTATCTCACAGTTAAATTTATAGTCATGTCCAAAATTACTATTAGTCAACTAATGTGGGCTTATATTGTAATTTGTTGTCAATGACTGAATACATCCGCATCGATTCAAGTAAGCAGAAACAAATTACAACCAATCAAAATATTCCGTTTGTCGATATTTAATAAATAAATTCATAACAATTCTTACAAGTTGACAAAATTTGTAATCAGTAAATTAGATTCAATGGAATGGACATATTTGGTGCATCAATATTTCCTGTCTCCGTTATTGCTTACATTATATTGGTTGCCTAGATACATACTAGGTGGGGAAAGCCAGGATGAGGTCAAAGTTCACAGGCTGGTCTCTTCCAGACCATGTCATGTTAGAAGCAGCCCGGGAATACAGATAAGCTAACTGATGTTTTACTAGACGAGTAGACGACAAAGTTGAGTGGCTTGTACTGTGTACTATTGTTAGTCCTTTTTGAATAATGCCTTAAAAGATAGTGTGTTGCCCTGTGTTTATTACCTATACATCCTAGAAGCCTGCGCTTGAGCTGACTCAGTGATGTTGTAAAGTATTCAGTGATAATTGCTCGTTAGTCAGCCAGGTATTGGATGAAATTGTATGTGTTTTCATTTTTGTCATTTTCAGCTTTCATATGCAGACATATTTCATTCATGAATCTATACTACCAAAGGCATCAACATTCTTGACAGCCTAGTAGTTACTGTTCAACCATTTGGAATCTGAATTTTACACTGTTAATGATATGTTGTCAATTTCATAAGGGACGTGTGTGCTATTGTTTCATTGAGATATTTTTTAAGTTGGATATGTTAAATTGTGAGATTTGACTATATATATAATGTTTTAATATTAAGCACTTCTATATTTTATAAAAATTGGGTATGCCATTGACATTGATATGTGTACCTGCAATATATAGGAAATGTTATACGTGTTAGGATTGTAAATGTTTGAAAGTCGTCATGTTTCGTACAGACATATCTAAATAGTATTTATAAAAGTGGTATGAAAAGGTTTCGAACAAACCTCACTCCAATAGATTCACAGTGTTTCTACGTGCAGCAAAGTTCCCTGTATTGTTACTTGTATCTTTACGTGGCCCCGAGGTTCCGAAACTTTTTTCATTCTCGACTCGGATATCGTACTCGAGCTTGAAGTGGATTTCTTCATGTTTCTGAACACAGAACGTCGAGTCGAGCATGAAATTGTACTCGAAAAGCTTCGTAACCTCTAAGCCTTGCATTCACAACAGCGTTGGCGAAACTTGCCCTCTCCCAGAGGAACACATAGTAGAATGTTATTCGTCTGTACAACATTGGGTGCCGTTAGTTAGTAAATTCACCAGATGTCATTTTCTAATTTTGTAATAATACACCAGACTGGACAGATTTACATTGCTGTCAACCATGGAAGGCGGAAATGGATTTTGCCTGTTCACCAGGTCCACATTCACCGTTGCTATCGTTGCTATGGTTGCATATTGCGTCACTTGTCTGTTGCCGCTACCTTCATAGTCGAACCAAGACCCTTTGTTCATCACCCAATACGGAGGTCATAGGTCATGGTACTCTGTGTGTATGTATGATGTAAATTTGGAGTGTGGGACACACAATCAGGTAGATTGGTGACATTTTCCTATCGAGTTGGTGTCAGATACTTGTTACTGATCTTTATCAAATTTTATTCATCAGTTGTAATATATGGTGGTGTGGTTATCAATAATAAAAAAAATCCCTTTGCAGTAAATCTGGTGTTTTGTTTTCATGGTCTTGAAGACCCAGGTACCCACTCTTTCATGCAGCTTGCTACCAGAGTGCTATGGTCTAATAGTGGATATGAGAGTTTCATTAAAGATTAAGAGACCATAGCATTCTCGTATCTATCTAGTATGTTGCAGATTGCTACCAGATTGCTATGGTCTAATAGTGGATACGAGAGCTTCATGAAAGGTTAAGAGACCATAGCACTCTAGTTGTTGTTGTTGTTGTTAATTGGGGGCTTAAAGCCGCTTTTAAGAACGGGCTCATATGCGGCTTGTATGCAATGTATGCATGTGTGTGTTTGTGTGTGTGTTATATGACTGCTTGTGCCAGTCTGGGTATTTCACCAGTCTTTATAGTGCCAGTTCACTGGAATATCATGCCGCAGTT
>JAULBO010134983.1:0-16541 GCA_032355325.1 Clypeosectus delectus
TGGTTAGAAGCTGCACGGCCACATGCAGGTATCACTGACGGTGCCTCAGCATGCATGTGCTGTTCTGAATTAGCGATTATATCAAATATGTATATCACGATACTCCTCCTGGATGGCAGTGTATAGTTCTCTAAAACTAATAAGGGGGAAAAGATCATCTAGGTAGGTGTTTAAATAATGTGTTTAAATGTTTTACTCGATTACATTGTATCAACTGTCACATTCTGTATGAACTAATTGTCCACTGTATATATATACCTCACAAGTTAATTACCAACTTTATTCATTTATATATGAATTTGTGCATACAACTACAATTATTTCATTTGTATTAATTCGGGAGCGGATCCAGTAAGCGTCCAGCTTTTATCCTATCCCATGACATTTTCGTCAATAAAATATGTTTAAATCCAACTAATTTTCCAGTTAAATATGATGCCAAGATTTTTTAAAAGAACAGTATACTAGTATATTAATGTTATTATGCAATCCTAACATAATCTACATTAATTAGCCTTATTGGTATCCATGGTGAATACTTTGCAAATCAGACATGTCCGTTTACAAGTAGACCCGTTAAATATGATGCCAAGATTTAAAAAAAGAACAGTATATATTAATGTTATTATGCAATCCTAACATAATCTACATTAATTAGCCTTATTGGTATCCATGGTGAATATGTTGCAAATCAGACATGTCCGTTTACAAGTAGACCCGTACATGTATATGTATCATATGGTTACTGCAGGTTTTGATATACTTTACTTCATTAATAACTATTTAACAATACTATTATCTTTATTACGAACATATAGACGTTACTACTCGTTTTTTTAAATAGTTATCAGAGTACCGTAATTACATTGACTTCTCAAAATAGCATGTTATATACATGTACATATATTGCTAGCAGTAAGGACGTTAATCGCTGTGCCAATACGCGATTACACCGTCTCCATGCATCTGGTGTTACCTATACATGTACCACCCCTGTGGCCACATATATAGGCCGGTGCCATGTGGCATTCAGTTACCATTATTTATATCTTAAAGACTATACACCGCACGCTTCCCTCTGTGCTCGCTATGGACACCTGCTGATGTAGTACGTCTTTGAAGAATAGATCGCGAGTGGGTTCTTGTCGCAATATATAATGCAATACTACGTCTGGGGTATCGAGTAAATATGTAGAGATTGAGTGAGATAAAAGCGTAGTATTCTTGGTCGTACTACCAAAGCAGTGCAAGTATAACCCCGGTATATATTTTCGCCTGTGACCAATGTTAATGCAGCTTCATGCTTGTACGGCACCTGTTTTCCTTAATAGCAATTAGAACAATGTTTGCTCTTGCGTGCGTTGGTATTCTCAGTATCTGTTTTGTGATACGCGTGCAATCCTGAAGATCGTCAGGGTCCACTGTCCGGTGCAATAACAAGGTCATCAGTTAAGTTGGTGTTGGCAGTGGCTGGACACGGAATTCCTATACTACAATGTATATGGTGGACTGTCACTTCCTGTCGAACCTTTCTATCGGCCTAATGTACATACACGTGTGCGCGCGATTGTCTCTCCATATGTATGTGTGTGTGTGTGTGTGTGTGTGTGTGTGTGTGTGTGTGTGTGTGTGTGTGTGTTGTAAGTGTGTGTGTACATGTATTCCTCTATTGCTGAGTGTTTGCGTATACTAGTGTGTGTGTGCGTCTGTGTGCGTGTGCGTGTCTCTCTCCCTCTCCCGTGTGTGTGTGTATGTGGGTGTATGTGTGTGTGTGTGTGTGTGTGTGTGTGTGTGTGTGCGCGCGTGTATGTGGGTGTGTGCGTGTATGTGTGCGTGTGTGTGTGTGTGCGCGCCTCTCTCTCTCTCTCTTTCTTTCTCTCATTCTGTATGTGTGTGTGTGTATGTATCAGTTTGCGTTAAACATTGATAACTAACTATAGTGTGTGACAGGTATCGGTACGTGATACACATTTATCTTATAGGTTTTCATTATTTTATTGGGGCTCTAAGCGGCTTTTTAAATGTTTGCACTCTCATATCCCAGCGCTCGTCAGTTTAAGGTTGGATGAAACCTGCAACGTCCGTAGCGCTGAATGTTCCAATAAACCTGCGAACACCGGCTGGCTCTGACGCACCAAATATGATAACAGCATTGCCACATTACCGTGCAAGCTGTCATAACCGCGTTCTGGAAACTAACTTCCGCGGACGATTAAGTCGGATCCCCGGGGCGCGATGTGCTCCCCGACTGTTGGCCTCCGAACTTCATTATGATGCGTATCCTCAGGAAATGGACATGTAAGAACTTGTCACTGTTTTTTAAATAAATGAAATCCTTTGCGTAGAATATAGGTATTCAGGACAGGTTGTTTACGGGCACTGAGTAATTGGTGGTGGTGGTGGTGGTGGTATCATTGGTATTGTCAATAGTGTACTTATTGTTGTTGCTGTTGGTATGACGGTGTTGATGTTTGTGTTGTTGTTGTTGTTGTTGTTGTTGTTGTTGATGATGATGGCGGTAGTGGTTGTGGTGTGTTGTAGTACCTAAACGGCATTACAACAGTGGTGGTGGTAGTAGTACTAGTACTGCATTAATTGTTTTAGTTGTATTAAAAGCTGCGACAAAAAGTCTTTGTCTTATACAAATGCAGCACGGGTATACTAGTATTTATAATGGTGTTACTACTGTAATTAACAACGTGTAGTTAATTGTATTCAGTCGTAGCTTCATACCATAACCTTTTGCTGTTGTAGTTCACTTCAGTTAATGCCATTTTAGGTCTGGGTCAACATTTTATTTCAATAAATTTCAACCAATCGATGTCAATGACATATGAGACATCGACCAAAACATAACAATTAATATGCCATGTCGTTGATTGGTTGATTTTGCTGGATAATATGTGCTGTGTGCGCACCAGTACTAAGATTGCGTATATGTGGCTTTATTACTCGTTAGTAACACTATAGGAGAACTCCGTGCAAGGATACCTTAAATAACTATGCGTTCAAGATAAACTGGTTATAAACTGGTTTTCAACTACTGTATTTATGTTACTGTATGTATACTACTTAACCGTTTTCATTGAAGTGCTACAGGGTATAGACCAAATAATATAGGAACATGTTCATTGGGCGACATTGCTGGTTTTCGAAGTGTTTGTTTCCTCCATGATATTAAATAATAATTCATGATATATAATAATGTGTGCATTGTACTCGTCATAACGCGTTTTTTTCGTGTTTTTTTAAAAATATTATTGCTCGTTTAATGTGCCTAATACATTAATAAACAGATTTATTTTTTAATGACATACAAATCCCACATACGGATACGAAATCAAGAAACAGTCAAGGAAATCTACGAGATCTCAAATTATCTTCGTTATTAAGGTAGCTGTCCCCAGTTTACCGCGCACAAATCTGCGCATGTTTTCGCGGACTCGTCATTACTTACTTAGCTCGGTAACTCTACGAGAGCTTCGTGCAAGGATACCCTAAAAATATGGGTCTGTTCAAGAGAAACTGGTCATAAACTGGTTTACCGTGACCTATTTATATATGTTTAGTATAGTACTTAACCGATGTGGCCATTTCCGGTTACCGGTACATTAATAACAGCAGTCCTCCCATTCAGACATTCAGGACTGTGAGAGATCATATAGTATCAATTTCAGGAGCACGGATAGTCCCCATCCTGACCTGGGTAACCTTCCACGAAGCTATATTATCCACTGAGAGACCATACCACTCTCTTTGCCAATAGCTAATTCTAGAGCACTTCAAAGAGAGCGCTCTGGTCGCTTTGCGAATGACAGAGATTTGTAAAAGGATACCCTGTTTTTCGAGTATTGTACGTAACTATAATTGTCGTCGATTGTAATGTGGTCTGGCCACCTCCCGACAGGAAGTGCAGACAGTTCCATCTGCATATATACAACGCTAATATCCTAACGCTTCAAACACGGCAGTTTGTGGTGCATACTCCTCATGGTGTTTAGAGTGACTGTTAGTACACATTGATCCAATGATCGGGGTTAATAGTGCATAGCTGAGCTTGTACCTTGTCCATGGAGTGTATACAGCGCAAGACTAAATATACATTATTAGTATTACAAATTTACACAAAATGTGCATCCAACAGATTACTGTACGCAGAGCGATACTATGTCGCCGTGTCCTGTTTCCGCCGATCGGAAGTTGAGCGACCGATGGGTCGAGCGCAGTTGGCTCTACGCGTGCGCAGATCGGACGATGTTCTTAACGCACACATGCGTGAAAGATGACATGCATAGGACAAGTACACTTTATTAATATTACAGGTTTGGTCTCAGGTAACGTTCAGGTATGGGTGTAGATGTGTACAAAACACAGCACAGCTTAAATATATTAAATCTTGGGATGAGTCTGCATGAGTTACACTCATTATCTCAAGTCTCCACCTAAAATTGCACCACATTCTCAACAGTACTGTAACGTACATGTAGCAACGAGTTCTGTATAGCCCGTGTATTCGGCTACTACTTAGGCCTATATTGTGTCAGTGCACTGCACGATGCATGCTTCACACGCCAACTTCCGTGGCACACGTGTTGGGGGGAGGAACGCATATGTATGTTCTTGTATTGTAGAACATCAAGATATGTCAGTATAGCACTCTTTCTTTCTTATCTCTCTCCCGTGATTCAGGTCCTCTGTTCATTCTTACGGGTCCACATCACGGAATGGCAGATACGAAACTAAATAACTGTCATCTCTTGGTCAGGCATGCGCAGTGGGTGTCTAGTACGGAAGTGGTATATTGGGAGGTTGGTTGAGGACAGAGAGTTAGAAGTCATAGGACGTGGGCGCTACACTTCGACTCTTTGATCGGAGTTTCTCAAGAGCGACTTCAGCAATATTCGCCCTCGTCTGCGCTTCCTCGAAGTCTTGTTGTGCTTTTCTGTACCTGTTGACGTTATTAGCCGCTATTTCCTCCTGGAACACAAACAGTTGAGGCTTGTGATGAGTAGGAACGTAATGCATACTGTGTCATAGCATATTTAAAGCTAAACAAAATGTTTGCAAGCGTTTTTTTACTTTCAGGAAATGTGAAAAAAAATAGTTATTGAATTGTTTAAGATATAGTGATTCACGTGGCTTGAATGCAACTCGACAGGGATACGCATCCACCAGCGTATGTGCATGCGGTGATTACTTCCCATACCTGTACGTAGCATTCTGAAGTAAAGCACTGACAATATACACATGTATCAATAACTTGACAATAGCTAATCGTTAGATTGTATCCCAACCAGAATTGCGTTAGGTGAATATGAAAGCATTATAATTGTACACTGCATTCGTATTATAATAGCTAAAAGGATTCCCTATAGGTTTTCATTTTAAATGCGTATTTGATTCTCTTAGGAATATACTTACAGCCTCCTCGATCTGAGATTTCATGGACCGGATTTTCATGTTCTGCTTGTCTGCGATCTCCAGCATCCGGTCCTGGTTCTTGTGTTCCTCTTCCACCTGGAAGGTCAGCTCCTTGTGGCGCCGCTCGAACTGGCGGGCACTCTTCACCGTGTCCGCGTGGCGTTGCTGCTCCTTGTCCAGCTGGACCTCCACGTCGCGCACCTGTCATCACAGTCGCTACTCAGTAATGCATGTATGTATGTAAGTTGTTGTTGTTGTTGCTTAATGGGGGTTAAAACCGCTTTCAAGAACGTGCTCATATCACGGCTTGTATGCAGTGTATGCAGCATGTGTGTATATGACTGTTTGTGCCAGTCTGGGTATTTCACCAGTCTGTATAGTGCTAGTCCACTGGAATATTATTCCGAAGTTAGAACATGGATACTCCACTCACGAGTCACGAACTCCGAGCCGACCAGACCTTGCTTTACCCCTTTAATGCTGAACGCCTAGCAGGGAAACAGCAAGTACCATCTTTTAACGTCTTTTGGTATGACGCGGCCGAGGATTTAAACCCACGAAATTCCGCTCTCCGGGCCGACGGTATATGTAAGTGACGGCGTGGCAAACCTTAGCTATTGCAAATGATGTCTAGATTTCTAGAATTCCTATTGTGCCAATACCTTATAGTTTGATGTGTTGTCTACAAAAGGTGTGTTTCGAGAAATCGGTACGTATTATTACCTGATGCAAATTCATGCGCAAACAAAAAAAGTTGTTCAAAGGAGGACAGCCGTACATTCCACTTACCAGAATACATTCTGATTGAGAAAATGACAGTAAACTCGCTAAAAAAATAGAAATACTAGTATTTGACCCCAAGAACAACGAGTTCCACTATAGACTAGCGTTGACAAAACTTCTGGAACAACAATATTTCAGATAATAGCTATATAACTACAGTTACTCAGAAATTATTTGGCAATGTACCCTTTGTTCCAGTTTATTTATCGTGAAAGCGTCCGCCCTGGTTCTGAACGAATCTGACCCATCCAGCTTTGACTGGGCCTCCCTGAGTTGGTTTTCTAGGGTTCGCTTGGACTTCTCCAAGACGCTGCTGTGTTCCTGCTCTGTGCTGAGGTCGTCTGAAAGGCGGGCAGCGTCAGCGGCTACACGTTTGTAGTTGTCCGTGACGGTCTTCACCTCAGTGGTCACCTCGTCAAGGTCAGTCTAAAAATACACCAAGGTCAGTCTATCTCAAGGTCAGTCTAAATATACATCTAGGTTAGTCTAAATATACAACATCGTTGTTCTCATATATGACGCCACAGATTACAGGTACATGTATAACGGACGTCTATGTTTACCTCAGCTGTTATGGTGGATCATGTATGTACAGATTGTATCAATGATAAATTTTATTTTGGAGAGTTGTTTTTTGCAAATAAAGTGGAATAGAAGTGTGGGTGTATGTGTGTGACCATGCATTATTATAATTAACATGTATTATAGTATATTTTTACCTATGAAATCGCAGCCATAATTCCCTATTGGCGGACATATCTTTTAAGGATAATTACTAGATACTAGTATCTTAAATAAATATCATAAAATATTAATGTATTATAGCTGTATCCTTGGTGAAAGTCGTCTGGGGCACGAATCTTTATAATATTAATGTAATGAAAGTATTAACATATATTATTATGTGCATGTTGATAGACATATTTGAGCTGCATCTCTTCAAATACTAGTAACCCATCATCACCTGCATGGCCGAAATATCTATCTCCTGTTTCCGCTTCTGCGCGCTGACCATGGCTAGATTTGAAGTGAGATCATTCAGCCGTTCATGCATCTCCAACATCTCGCCGTCGGCATACTTCCGGGCCCGTTCTGAAGATTCCAATGCCGTCCTCATTTCGTCAACTTCGCCCTTCAGGACGGTGGAGTGTCTGTCCACCACTTGGTTGTGTTCCCTTGCCTCTTTCAGTGAACGATCGCGTTCTTCTATTTCCATTTGGAGTTCCTGTTAGGAGTGCAGAAATGTATTCCAACAGTATTATTGGTATCATATTAATCCTGCATTCTAAAGGGGGAAATAGCGACGTGAACCCAAACAAGTACAAATATGTTTTATTTTTTTTAATAGTTTAATTAAAGCAGTTTTATTGGCATACAATTACAGGTTGTTTACCTATTTCATGGTCCAACGTGTTTTTACCTGAAAGTATTCACATTTGATGTGTCTACCCAAGCTATTTGGGTTACCAGCTACATTTTCCGCGTAAACCACTGGTTTTCAATATGTTCATATTGTATATGAATAAAAGGAACGTAGCTCTAATTACCTTGTCTTGCATTATTATTTTGACCGTGTTCAATTATTAGAGTTATCCCCCTAAGTCTACTACACTATAGAAAATTCAGATATTTCAGTACATTGCCAACTGATTATTCGGATTGTACCGGCCGGTGCACACGTCTTGATTAACCTACCCTAGCCTGAGTTTGGTACCGCTTGTGAACATTCTCGGCCTCCATCCTGGTCCTATTGGCTGCACCCACTGCGACCTCAAGGTCACTGATCTCCCCCTCCAGTTTCTTCCTGATGCGCATAGACTCCACCTTGCCTCGTTGCTCCGCCTCCATGGATCCTTGCATGGAGTCTAGGGACCGCTGGTAGTTCCTCCTGAGATAACACAATTAGAGCGTAATTAGTAGTTAGTACCATCCTGTTGTTTACTGTCTGCAACAACTGTGAATAAACTGGCAGCTAAAGCTAAAAATAATATAACATTTGCCAGGATCTAAAATTCCAAAGTACAGTATATACAATCACATCTAATTAGATGTTTTCTCCATAGAGGTATAAAGGCACATACATGACGTACTAGTATTTGTTTCAATCGTGTCTGTTTAAATACTGAAGGCAAAAACAGTTATGAATTACCTTGCACTATCATGCTCTTCCTCCTTTTCGGAAACACGTCTGTCCATATCTGCCTTTGCCTGGCTGATTTCGATCTGCGCGCGCATCACCTTGGCCTCTTCCTGTTCCAGGGCCGCCTCGGCCTCCACGAGAGCAGATTGGAGTTCAGACTTCTCTCCCAGCAGGCGCCTGTTGACCTTTTCAATCTCGTTCATAGCGTGACTTCCGTCACCGACCTGGTTGCTCAGGCTTAAAATCTCCTCTGAAAGTAACAATCTACTATCAACAATATGCATTGAGACTGTGCATGAAAGTGTAATTTGTATTTCATATTTTTCGGCAATACGGTAATTGTATAACTGGCCCACTTTTCCCGAAGCAAACTAAGTTTTAGTTTTTCCTCAGCTTGCAAAAAAACTCATTTAATTTGACTCAATGCTGTAAGACCGTCAGTTTTTGGTTTGCTCAATCTCTACAACGATAGGAGTTTGCTCAAATTAAGCAAAAACTGAAGCTCATTTTGTTTTGAGAAAGTGGTGCCTGTTCACATAATATGAATTTATACCAAATCCTGTAATGTAGCACAACTCTGTTATAATAATTTCAATTGTAACAGTCATAAGACAAACACGCCAATGGTATATATATATTTACCAGAGAGGTTTTTGTTCTCTCGCCGGAGACTATCTGACTGATTCTCCATATCCTCTATTTTGCTTCTGTCTCGGTAAAGCTCGGTGTAGTAGCCTCGGGCCTCCTTCGCAGCCATGTCCAGCTCGCTCTTCAGATCAATCACCTTGCTCTGGTACTCCTGGAGCACGCGGTCAAAGTTCCTCTGCTTCTTCTCCAGGCTAGTCACATTGGCGTTGGCCTAACGAACAGCGGGAAGACATAATAATAAATAGAATATTATTATTATAATAATAATAATAATAATAAATACATCCCGTCTGATGACATAGGCGGAAGTAAATTAACTGAATCAACTTGGTTTGGGGGATTGTTATTGAAAGATTAGGGCTTAAAGTCACTTTCAAGATTAGTGTACTCATATTGTACTTCTCCGGGCTAGTTACATTGGCGTTGGCCTAACGAACAGCAGGAAGACATAATAATAAATAGAATATTATTATAATACTAATAATAATAAATACATCCCGTCTGATGACATAGGCGGATGTAAATTGCATCAACTTGGTTTTGGGGATTGGTTTTGTAAGATTAGGGCTTAAAGTCATCTTCAAGATTATTGTACTCATATCACGGCGTATGTGCGTGTCTATGCGTGTCTGCTTTCCAACACTTTAGTAGTGCTAGCTCGCTTGAATATCATGCCGCAGTTTCAACATGAATACCTCACTCAGACACATTCTACTCTCTCCGAGCCGACACGTCCTCGTTTTTACCCACTTTAATGCACCAGCATTGAACAACAAGTAGTATATTTTAGAGAATGTTAGTATGAAGCGACAGGAAACCTAATCCAGGGGCCGATTTCTCGAAACTTCTTAAGCCTTAAGAAGTTCGTAACTACTAAGAATTTGCCTAACTGGGTTTCTGCTTATGACAATTTTATAGCGGCCTTTTCTGAATAAAATAATCTTAAGTTAAGACGTTTCGAGAATAGGGCCCCAGGACCTTCCGCTCTCTAGCCCAAGCTCCAATTATGCAGCGACGCAGGAGGTGGATTTCGGCACAAATAATGCCATACCGTCCGTGCACCAGGAGACACGGTGTTTAGGAGTTGCAAATGAAAAGTTATCCGCTAACGTAGACACATTTCTCGAAGTATCTACCTGTTGAACCTCAATGGACATGTCATCCATCTCGCCCTGCAGCCTCGCCTTCAGCTTCTCGATGCCAGATGAACGTGTGCGTTCACTTTCAAGGTTTTGCTCAGACTCGTTGAGGCGAGCTTGTAGTCGACGTCTGAAATACCGTTGGGGTTACATTTTACTTCCTAGTTATTGTGTCTTGCTTCATCATTCGATTAAACGTGTAACGGCGGCGTTCAGTAGATATACTAGTATGTAATAATTATCTGTTCGGTTGCTTTAGTAAATCTTTTGTAATTAAATGTTATCAACACGAGAGTTCATACAGTAACACAATTCTCAACAGCGCTTGTATTTGATTTATATGATCAATAGATACGGAATTGATAATTATTCTAAAACCATTCATGAAAAAAATAATGAACTGTATATAGGTTTTCCTGTGATATTAATCATAGCTTCTGACACTGCAATAACATCACAAAGGTATGACAATTAATGTTGAAACGTTACCTCGGACAAGCTATATTAAATACCAGACCAATACAATGTGATGCACTTGAATACACCGTACCTGCCAGCTACCCCTGACAAGCGATAGTTCACGTGGTAAGTCGACACACTTGAATGTACCGTACCTGACATCCTCGAGCTCGTCCACCTTGACGCTGCCTTCGGTCTCATACTTGGATCTCCAGTGCAGCATCTCGGTGTTGGACTTGGACAGTTGCCTCTCCAGACTGGCGGACCTCTCCTGCTCCTCGATCAGCTGGTCGCCCAGGCCGGCCAGGTCCGCATTCAGGTTGCGCACCTCCGCCTGCAGCTTCTGTCGGATCTGATTCGGATTCAGGGTTGGAATTAACATATTATAATAAATACATATTTTTAATTCAGTGTGGATTTTAAGGTGTTGACATCATCAGAACTTCATCACGACGCTCTTGTTGTAGCACTACAATAGTTGTAACTGGGCTCCCGCTACAATAGCAAAGTGTAGGCCCTACAACTAGTGTAGCCTACAAGAGCGTCGTACAACAGGCGCAGGACATATACTAGTACATAGATCTACATATACAAGCATATCAAGAAAACAAGTATAATTCTATCAGAAAAAAATATGTTATACTAGTACATAATATATATTTGCTCTTTATTTCTTTGTTCTGTTAAACTTATTGGAAAAAGTTGTAATGTTGCTAGAGACATTCATGCAATGATAACTGTTAACTGCTGAAACTCACAATGGTAATAGTTCCCCAGACTTCCTAACAGCCCACTGGTTAAAACAGTACACAGCATTCTGTAAACTGACCCTGAGTTCCTCATCAGCACTGCGAGAAGCTTCCTCCACCTGACTGGAGAGAGAGTTCTTGTCTCTAGACAAGGTCTGCACGCGGCGCTCGGCGTCCTCCAGCTGCCGATTGAGTTCGGAGTTGTCTCCCTGTAGCCGGGTCCTCTGGGCCTGAAGGTCACTGAGCGCCCGGGCGGACTCCTCGACTTGTAGGTTCAGGTCCGACAGCTGAGACTGCATCTGTTTGGCCACGACGTCCGTCATGCTGCCCTGTGGGCAGAAATAGATATTATTAGTTGTCGACCGGCCTCGAGGGGTATATGGGTTGATGTACCGTCTATGTTGGGTTTATGTACCCCGATCACCGAAATTAGCCATATTTCGGCTTGAAAATATATTGCAAGTACTCTATATGAATTTTAATGAATAGCATAACGACGGCTCTATATATTGTAATGTAGACATATCGCGTTGAATCACATGTGTATACAAATATATCACATGTATATACCATTGTCACAGTACGCCTATAATTATATCATTTCGCTTAACACTCTCCTCCAAGAACAGGTTCATTCCGACATCCGAGATACATTCGTACCCATGTAGTCTATCGTGCTGCATACGTTTGAACACCTCGCGTGTATACTTCTCTCGGCTTGTGTGCCCTTGGTACAGGAATTCAGACCAAAACGACCCATCCTACCGACCCCGATTGATAACGTAACCCAACAACATAAGATGTGGACGTACTTTGTTCCTCTTGGCAGACTCTAGTTCCGATTGCAGGTCCTCAAGTTCTACCTTCATCTGACTCTTCTCTTTCTCGAGTCTAAACATAAACAGTGATTTATTATACCATGTATGATTCTGACAATAAACTCCATGGTTTAGAGCTTAATTGTTTAGGCGCTGTCTCTGCCATGTGTTATCTACATGTAACAACACATATGCGATGGTCAATTGTATTCCACTGTTCATAAATAGAGCAACATACATGATGTATCACAAATATACGGTTACCTGGTTTTGAATTTCTGTAAAACGTCAATTTGGTCGTTCAGATCATTCATAGCGTCTTGGTTCCTCTTTTTGAGAGTTGAAAGTTGAGTCTCTGCTTGCATATTAGCATCATCCATGTTTTTCTTCAGTCTTATAATCTCGTTCTGAAGTTTCTTGTTTGCCTCTATCTTAAAAATACAGTTACAAACTTTCTCGTCAATTGACAATTGTGTATTTGAATTTCAGATTAGTTCCCCTCACACTTCCTGGGTTATCTGTATACGATATTATTCTTATATATAAAACTATACTAGTATATTACTTTATCAAAAGATGTGATCCACTTGATGCGCCCATTATTCCACTATAGTACATCCATGTACGGTGAATTATTTACCTGTGTTATATTAGCTCCTCCCGCCTCATCTAAGCGAGCTGTCATCTCGTCGATTTCTCGCGACAACTCTGCTCGCTGTTTCTCGCACTGAAATACGGAATGTTACCATGTATCCACACACCATAATTTCCACATTAAATCACGTATCAATACGCATAATTATTACATTAAATCACGTATCAATACACATACTTATTACATTAAATCACGTATCAATACACATACTTATTACATTAAATCACGTATCAATACGCATACTTATTACATTAAATCACGTATCAATACGCATACTTATTACATTAAAATGAGTTTACCTTTCCTCGGCTGGCCATTTCATTCTCAAGTTCTACTTGTAGTTCTTCAATGTTGGACTGGAACAAAGAAAACAAACGTAATATTATGTTCTAACGCTGAATTTGCAATGTAGGAAATTCTTATGGATAATTAATTAATATGTTTAATATTAATCCATGTTCACTGCTAACACCTATATGTGCAAATGTAGTATAATATGTTACCGTCAACTCTTTATTTTTCCTTTGTTGTTGGTTATTTTTGTTCTCGGAATCTTCGAGATCACCGTTCAGATTGGAAATATCCTTTTCCTTCCTGTTATAAGAAATATATAATCCAGTGATATATATGCCATATCTTTCCTCTAAGCAAATGTGTTGTAATAGTATATCCTGAGAGCATTAATACGGATTAATATTCCCAATGAAATTATATGTATAATCAATTATCACTGAAGACGCTATAGCCTACTGTACATGGGACAATTGAGATAGTGATATATTCAAGCATGTATACTTTTATGAATACTAGTATATATTAATTGAAAACCAATTTTTCATTAATTTCTCTTTATGCATACTAAGTTTGAATATACTAGTACCTAATGTGCCTACATAAGTAGTATACCGGTATAATAAATAGGCAAGAAGACACTGTCCACATGCACACCAACACACATATAGATTCTACCTCTTCAGTGTCTCCTCCAAGTCCTTCTGGATCCTGTCCAGGTCGCTACACGTGTCCTGGACCGATCTCAGATCTTGTTCCAGCTTCCTCTTTGCCTTATCGAGGTCTCCCCGCACGCGCTTCTCACGCTCCAGACTTCCCTCCAGCTGAAACACGAGATGCCCGTGTCCATCTACTACGCCGGTGTTCACAAACCTAGCACATGTGTCACTTCTGTTATAGGTAAAATTATAAAGTCTGTGTGTCATTGGCTTCTAAATATCCTTCAGATACTAGTACATGCATGTACATCCCATACAAGAGTTTAGAATAATATGGAAAAATATTCATGCACCTATACATATTCCCCAACAGTCCCTCAAACTCACATCCTCGACCGAGTTCTCCAGCTTCTGCTTAATCTTGTTCAGCTGAGAATTCTTGTCCTGCTCTGTGAAGAGATCTGCTTCCGTTGCTTTTAGGCTATCTTCCAGCTCTTTCTTACTTTTCGTCAACTTAGCTATTGCTTCATCCTGTTTGATCATGTCCTCCTGGAGGGATTTGATCTGAGAGTCCCGTGTCTTCACTTCATTTTTAGACTGTAATAGTGAATGAATACTGTACACATTCATCAAAACAGTTGCTTTGAATAACATTGCATCATGCCCGCATTTTTTCCCCACACGTCATGTATATAAGAACAAGTATCTGCGGATTAATCTATAATTCAATTGACTATATCAATATCAACTATTTACTGCAGTGGAACTATAAGCATTACATACCATAGCAAGGTTATCTTCCAAATCACATATACTGTTCGTCTGCACGTTGAGTACCCCTTCCATCTTAACCTGCTTTTCAGTCAGTTTGGCATTGACTGCAGCTTCTTCCACGACCTTGACATTCAGGTCCTTGATCTGGGACTCATTCTCCATCTTGGTGTCCAGAAGCTGCTCAATCCTCTCTTCACAGTCACCGATGGTGTCCTGCATAGTCTCGTTCTCCAGAAACAGGTTCTCCTTGGCTCTAGTCAGGTCGACGTTCTGTTCCTCGAGCTCGTTTACTCGCACCTTGGTCTTCTCCAGTTCCTCTTTGGTCTTGACCAGCAACTCGTCCTTCAGCTTCATCTCGTCCTCGGCGGCAGCAATGCTGAGAAGGGGCTTCACCTTGGTGTAGAACCTCCACCAAGCCCAGTTCCTCATGGCCAGCCACTTGCGGATGTTCTTCTGTATGAGTTCCAGAGCTGTTCTGTAACACATCATTATCGCTGTTTAGTGGAGTAAGTGCAGTGTTTCAACCATTCAGCTACATGCACATGGACATGTATACCCAATACTCTTGCTTACGGATTACCTCACATGCGTGCATGGCACATGTGTAATTTTGGTTTACGTGGACGTACCCTATTCGTGAAGGTTATCACATGTCCAAGACAACAGTACATGTTGTTAATTTCTGTTGCACAATTATTATAATTAGTACGTCAACGTAAACCAAAATTACTCTTGCTTACGGATTACCTCACATGCGTGCATGGCACATGTGTACTGTACACTGTATGTGATCTGTCTACTATTGTATTAATTAAGGCCAGGGATATAAACAGTAATAATAATGCATAGCGAGTTGCTTTTCAATTTATCCCGACCGTTGTTAATAATTCATTTACATGTAAATGAACAGTACGCGACACATTGACAAGACCCACATTTATATAATAGAGCATCGGTTATTTTATTTGCCGAATTAAAATTTATTTACGGCAGGATAATATGGGAATACCACAGTTGAACAATAAGACTTTATAAACATAAATATTTCACATTATATATCGATAATAATCTAACCCTGCCGTAACTGTATTCGCCTGAATAAAATATCTACGTTTCCATAGTTACCTCCGATCCTGTAGCCACTTCAAGTACTTCCGGTTCAGATATCCGCGAACATGAGCTTGCATTAGCGATATGACTACAGTCAGTCGATCGTCCCGCAGTTCCTCCAGGTAGCCCAATACTCCGGCCTTGAAGAACACCTTGGTGTTGCCGAGTCGGTATTCCCCTGCCTCCATCTCAAGCGCCTCCAGGATTTTGCCGGAAACAATCTTGCCCTCTACGAAGCCCTCGGGGATGGCATTGGGTGCAAGGATGGAATATCTGAGGAGAGGGGTGTGTGATTCATAGTAGACATGGCATTGTGTCTGTAATACGTTACGATATTGTAATTGCAATTGTACGCTGAAACAGTTTGGTTGTTTCTCTTATAAATAGCGATTCACATTGTTCTTAAGATTAGAATTGTATAGCACATTGTGAAGCAATTTCACCTCTGTTTGAACTCCGAGTAGATGACTCTGCTGGGGAAACCCTTCCTGCAGATACGGATACCCTCCAGTACACCGTTACACTGCAGCTGGTGGAGCACCAGATTGGCGTCGATGACACCTACAAAGGACAAGCGATAAGGATCCATGTGTTCAGGAAAACATGCTCACACCGTACCTATCTTTACATAACGATAAAGGCGCAGCAATGCGTTTGACTACTGTGAGTATTGATAGTGTTCTGTAGCATGGTTACCTGGACTCTTTGTTTCGTTCGGAATGATGCAACGTACAAAGTGAGGATGGGTTGTGTACAGGTTTTTCATCAGCTTGTTCAGAGATTCCTGTAAAGGGAATGAGAAATGCAGGGCTTTATGACATACCTATATGAATATGCACATTTTAGAGTCATCTTTCCCACGCACATACACTCACTCGACACTATCTAGTTCAAA